>JAVJIF010021682.1:0-63524 GCA_038442645.1 Agave tequilana
AAATAATGTAACCTTATAAGGTTCATTCCAGATACATAACTCCCGCTAAACCAAGTAACGAGTTGTTAACTTAACCGAGGAGATGGCTCTTACAAGGGTAAAGAGTTCGAAAATAAAAATAATAATAATAATAATTAATAATAATAATAATTCATGTAACTCACTGTAAAGTCTAAACATGTATCACTACTAACACACACATAAGCATGAGATTGAATAGCTCATTCCACTTGGGAGAACCTATTACGACATGGGCTATTTAAGTCAATGGAAGTGTTAAATATGATTATAGAATCCATATAATCCAAAAGGATATTTGTCCTTTCTCCAATCCACTGGACCTAAACTATTTTTCTCTCTTGCCTTTTCTTCTTTAACCACTCAAATGAATTTGACGCTGCGAATTCCAACAATCTCCACCTTGATTCGAATCCAACCACAACAATGTCCATGTTAGACCAATTTTTAAGTTGTAAGTGATCCAGCTCCACCATAGATTAAATCTCAATTTAGGCTCTAGTACCTCGACTTCACCCTGAATTTACTCCCCTCTTCAGTGCTAGTTTCTAGTCTTGCCCCTGAACCATAAATATGACCAAATTCATCTTTAACTTTAATACCAATTTGTTACAATGCTGGACTCACCAATTTGATTAAGTGTATGCATGGAATCCATATGAATTAAAAAAAAAAAAGAACCAAATGAAATATTGGCAAAATCATGACATGAAGCAAATGCTATACTGGAGGAGGTAATAGTCACTGTAGACTGGCTGAGGGCGTTCCGATTTCATTTATTTTTTTTTCTTTGTTGTTTTTTTTTTGGGAAAAGCAAACTGTGTATGCAAGTTTTTATGTAATTTTTTATTCTATCTTTGAGATGTTTCGTTAAGTTCTTATTAGAAACACCGTGATTTTTTACCCACGGTTTTATCTGAAAGAAAAGGACACCATAGACTGGAAATAACATCTGCTTTGATGAATATGGACAATGTCATTCCATCAGATAGCTCCCTAGTTAGGGTTATGTACAAGGGTAGAAGCAATAGATGATTTGTGCCCCTTTCAATCATACATTTTTGTTCATTTTTATTGAAAGAATATCTCTCTAGGTTATCATATGCTGATTCTCAGTAGCTTTCACTTTCCTAGCACTAAAACATTTTGTCCAAGACATCAAGTCATCTCATCCTTTCCAACCTGAATTAACATCTAGCAACTGTTTTTGCAACAGTGTCTTCAACTTCTAAGAAGCTCCGAAGAAATTCCCCACGCATTAACACATGGATAAGGCTCTTGACTGCAGAGGTCTAATCCTCCTCAAATCTTATAACCTGCATCATCACTGACACTAACCTATCATAGGCACCATTGTGTGTTGGAATTGAGGAGGGAAAAGAATTTTCCACTCAGACAACCCAAACAGAGCCCCACCATAGAAATATGGCAGGTAAGGCCCGTCCTACAAAAGGGCAACTAACTTACCTACCCACCAAGAAAATATCATCTTGCCTTCCAACCTAAAGCTTCACAACACTTGCATCATCATTTGTGTGTTCCAAGGGAAATGCCCACAAGAAATCACCAGCCCCCTTGATGTCAACCCTTTGCTTATTTAATCATGCAATCTCTCTAACATAACATAACATAACATAACATCTCGTAGCATCAAAAGTATCAGTGTCTCATTCGGGCGAAATTGTACCATACTATCAAAGCATACGTGGATTCATATGTCATTTGGTTGATGGCTTAACATAACGTGTTCCGATCAACCAATGCGAACACCAACCCTAACTGATCCTGGAGACTAATCGAGCTTTCCATAGTTTACATGTTTTTTGGCTTCTGAGTGATGTAAGTAATTTGATAATAATATGAGGAAGGTTCTTCAATATTTTGACCTGTTGGAGTTTTCTAATTACTTTTGTTGTTGTTGTTGTTGTTGTTGTTGTGGGGTTTGAGGTTCTAACTTTGCTTACAAGATTGAAACTCTTTAAAGGTTAATCTAATTGTGGACGCGGTAAAAAAGGATTAGGTGTTGCTTTTACCATTAGGCGACAGATTAGTTGCCGTTGAAATCGGTGCTTGTGGCAGGATTAGTAAATTTGGATGAGCCATGGTGACTTCACAATGTTCAAATTGGAGGTCCAATAAGTGTGGATGAATTAGGTTTTGATAGTAATGTTGAAGATAGTCATGTTTCAAGGGCACTTGAAGACAACTGCTAAAATGCTAGTGTATGACCAAGTCAAATGCAGGTTATATTTTGCATGAGTTGGTGATTGGGTTTTGTTTACATTGTATTAGTCAAAGTTAAGATGTGTGAGAGAAGAGGGGGAGTGATGTTATAGACTAAAATAATGCAATGCAGAAGAATGCTAGATTCACTCAAGATAAATTTTGCATCATATCAGTGTGTGGGTTATAAGAAAATCTGTCTTTTAGAGAGAACATGTTCAAAATAACTGCTTATAAATATCAATTTCCAATTAAAAATGCTCGAACACTTTTCCCCCACATCAGACCAATGTGCTAAAAGCTTTGCCTTTTTCTGAGTTATTTCATCGAACTCTTATTAACAATACACGAGGGAATTTCACATTCGCAATTTTACTAAAGAAAGAAAGAAAATGCCCAGTGCATATGCCTTGGGCCTACAGCCCTGTCAATTTGCAATGCCCACGATGCTAAATTGTGTATGCGATCAATTTTTCACTAGTAGCTAGACTACAATTGACATAAATCTATCTAATTCGGGAACGGATATTGCCACCCCAAGAATGAGAAAGGCACCCCACAATTAATTACAAGTGCGCCATTATGTTTTTGGACGCGGATTCTTCTGCAAAAAACCAAAATACCCCTTTCTCTTTTCCTTCTCTGTCGACCCACCCTCCCCCTCCGGCCTCCCTCCTCGTTGGCGCTCCCCTTCCCTCCCTGGCCCCCTCCCTCGCGGCCCCCTCTGCCCCCCCCCCCCCCTTGGGAGGGGGGGGTGGGGGGGGGGGGGGGGGGGTGGGGGGAGTAGGGAGCAGCACCGGTGAGAGTGGATGGGTCGTCAGAGGAGGAGGCGGGAGGAGGGGGCTGGGAGGCGGCGGGAGAAGGAGCCGGGACGTGCGGGGGAGGCGGGGACGACGGTGGGAGGGTGAGGGTCACCGGCGGGGGTTGGGGGGAGGGGGAGAGAGGAAGAGGAGGAGGAGAAGAGGGTATTTTGGGTATTTTTCAAAAAAAAAAAAAAAATTGGAGAGCCTTTATTATATTCATGGGTGCCTAATCTTGGCAATATGCGCTCCCATCTAATTCATACCCCAATTTTTTTTTTTTTTTTTTAGAGATACATGTTTGGTTTTACTTGAGTAGCAATAGCAAGACATTCTTAATATCATCACTAAAAAGCCAACTCAGGTAGGATGAATACATTCTTTAATATCACTGAAAAACCTACTCAAGGAGAACTGGGAAAGGTATCATTCGAGCCAACCCAAAATATATCAAACACGCATTGTGTGAGATTTCAGGAATATTGTGATGTGAGTAGCATATGAAAACATGCTTGCTTCTAAACAGATCAGAACTTTCAGGCTCCATCTTAGTATTCGGAATGTCCTGCTTGTAATTTTTTTCTTCCACACAATTCACCAGCAAACAGGACATCAATGTGAATTGCGAGAAACAACTCCACTAAACAAACAAGTAGGCAATTAGTAACTCCATACTCCTTCAGTGCCAAACAGGCTCAATAACTCAGACCAGTTAGTAAAGATCATTCACAATATTTTGAGCTTATTCAAATATACAGATTGTTCGTTATTTAAGTACCTCTGCTAACAGCAAAAATGCAAAGGGGATGTAGCAAGAATCAATAACTTAATTAGTAAAAATTCCATCCAATCCATTCATTAGATGGGTTGTTTCATATATAGACTATAAAAGCCTGAACCCCTTCATCAAATCCACATAATCATCTATGGACCTGGCCAATTTCTCTGCTTCTCCAATGTAGCCTTGGGCATTAAATTCTGGAGAATAACCTTTGCTTCCTCTGGCAATTCCAAGCTGTCAATAACTGCCTTATGCTCTCCTTGCTGACCACTCTTCCTCTGGTGAGTTCCTTCAGCTTCTCGTACGCCCCGGGACATTGTATCTGCGCATAACCTAATACAAGGAAAAGAATGTATACCATCAGCAACAAGTGATGTATGACTATCGCATGTCAAGTCAGATAAATTCGATAATGACAAAGGTATTCATGTAACATAGCTCCATCTCCCTCACACGTGCTGAGGTGCACATGAATCATAACTGGGCATGCATAAATAAATACAAAACCACCATTTAACAAGTATGTGGTCACCCCCCCATCATCATCCAAGCATGCTCCCATCCAAGCGACTTAGCTATGGTGTGATGAACACATGAAAGATCGACAAGATTCTAAAGACTTGCGAACCTGACATCGAGTCTGAACGAGTTCGTGCAAATTCTTGACCACGGGCAATTACAGGCATAATAGAACTTGACAGAGAAGGAAGATGAATATCTTGCAGGTAAAACAGTTTGACTTGTGCAGTTTAAGCACTTCCAACGAAGTAAACTGATGTAGATATCACAGATATCAGATCATATGAAGGTGACAAAACTAATATGCCCAAGAATGCACATGCACATGGGATAACCTCTTACTAGATTGGAGGAATGTATGTATATTACCAAAATACAAGTTACTGTGATAACTCTATATGATCTGCACATGGTTATTATTGGGAGGCGCACAACTTTATGAGAGCAATAAGTTATATGTCAATGTTTCTGTCATGTATCATAAGGGCTAAAAGCATGCAGTATTTGCTTGCATATGTGTATGTAGTGTAAATCACCTAGAGGGGGGGTGAATAGGTGATATGCTAATCTAAAAACTAAATGCGCTAAATGCGGAAGATTAAAAACTAATTTGCAACACACTTAGTACAACACACAAGTGTAGCCGAATTCCCCGTGAAGGGCTCTAGACTAACTCCTCTTGATTCCCCTAGATATGGGTTGAGGTGCTATATGAAGCTCTTGTGGTTAAGTACAAGTGAGGCACACACAAACAACTAAGCATATAATATGAGTAGGCAATATGAATAATGCAAGGCACAACACAAGCAATATATGATATGAATGAATGAATGATGCTTTGCACAATATAAAGAGAGAGAGTTAGAGAGACAATGGATCAAACGCAAACACAAAGATATGTTTCGAGGTTTGAGCTCCTAGCTCTACGTTCCCGCCTTCACCGAGAAGGATTTCTAATCCACTATCTCACACCGAGGGAACCTCCACCGAGGAGGATTTGTTACAACAAGGGAGTACCGAACTCTTCTCTCAAATACCGCCTCACAATCGAGGGGTAGCCCGTAGCCAAACAACAACAAATCACCTCTACCGAAGAGGGATATACAAACCAACTCCACCTCACAATAGAGGGAGCAAACACAATCCTCAACCTCTACCAAAGAAGAAGCAAACCAATCACCCGATCAACCTCTACCAAAGAGGGATACAACAAAAGTAAGGGTGTTTTACAACAGTGGTTTCTTTCAACCACAAACAATCTCTCTTTTTCTCTTTTTCACAAAACAAGATCCTAATAGATTAGGATAGAAGATATAGTTCAAGTGTGGAAAACAAAGTGTTTTGATCAAAGAAAATCTCTTGAGAAAATACCAAATTGATATAGAAATGAAGAACAATAAACCAATTTCCCAAAAACCTATTTTCTTTGAAAAATAACAAAACACTTAGAAACAAATAGATGAATCTTTTTGGCACAAAACTCTTTTGAAAACTTATTTAAAACAGTAGAGAAAGTCTGAAAATTTTAGCTCTAAAAATCTTAGTTAAAACCCCCAAGAAATGGGGTACTTATAGGCCAAACAGAAAACTAGCCGTTAGGCTGATCTGTCAGCCTGACAGGCCTGCGGTCGGCCGCCGGCCGACCGCCAACGGTCAGAAATATTGACCGTTGGGGCATCCGGTCGACCGTACAGCCGACCGCCCAGATACAGAGAGCAAAGCTCTCTGGTCCGGTCGACCGCTCGGTCGGCCGGCCCACTGTGCTGCCAGACGTGCACAAGGCTGTGCACGTCGGTCGACCATGCGGTCGACCGGCCTTGGCTCGGTCGACCGTGCGGTCGGCCGACCTGGCCTGTCAGCCACTGTTCTGGGTCAGAAACACTTGTTAAAATTATTTTAGAAAATCTTTTCTCTTCTAAAAATCTCCAAAAATAGTTTTATCATTTTGCATTGATATATAAACATGTGATAAAAATTTTAACTCAAATATCAAGCATATGAAACTATTTTTTTGTCTATTCATTTTTACCAAAAATCAAAACTTGTATTTTATCAAACTTGGATTTTTCACTACATGAATAGGATATCCAAAATAAGTTTGTATAAGAAGTTTAAGCATGCATGTATAGAAGGAATACATTTACTATACATAAATCAATTAAACTTATTTTGATCAACTATTCATGAAAAACAAAATCCAAACATAAAACTTGTGTGTGTTGTGCACTTGAGCATATCAACTATACTAAGCTTTATAAATGGATCTAAACACACTAAACACTAGGATACCTAAGTCTTCTTGACGATCTTCCATCTTCAAGTCGACTCGATCCCAAACGTGATCCACCGAGTGCAAAGGAGTGATCTTAATGCTCGGGTACTGAAATCACCATGTGAAAGCTTCCAAACTCCTCTTATTGAAGCAATCACCAACTAATATCTTAATGATCTGAAACTAAAATCACAAGATTATTAGTAAACATAACTACATGAGTTAATCATCATCAAAACTAGAGAGGAAGGCCTCCAGGCCAACATGTAGCAAAGTTCCAATCAATTCTATGAGATATATGGACTCTTGGACCCCTCGAGAGTAATATGAGCCTTTAAAATGCTTAGCAAGTTACAAATGCATATATCTTTATTCAGTTGGAAATATATTCATAAGATGATAAACTTTATGCCCATTTAAAAAATTTATATAACATACAAATTTTATGTTCATTACATTTTAAGGTTCTTCCTGTGTAAACACAGACTTCGCCTTGCATTATGTGCGTATAACACATCTGAAGAAATAGACGACTTCTATCCCGCCTAAAATTTGGAGAATTGACATGTCTAACACATGATGACCTCAAATCATCAGTTTTATGCTACAAGGGTGTGTGGTAAATAATACTCCAAGTAACCAAGGGATGTTAGTAGTGAGAACTTTTGAGGAACCATGGTAAACGAAGCATGAACAATTCAAAGTGAATCTCCTCATGTTGGACAAGTGCTGGGCACACGGTGCTTGCCCATCAGAGAACCAAAAATTCACATGTTATGTGTCAATTTTAAAAAGTTCTGAAGATTGTGCATTGGACATGTCAAAGTTACATCTAGCTTAAATAAACATAAAGGATCCTTGGACATAGGTTGAATGGTATTTTAACACAATCTAATCACCTTGCAAACTTGTGAGGAGCATCATGGCTTGTACCCGGACGAGTAGGGGATTGGACTTTGAGATAATTTTCTTCTGTTTAAGATCAGAATATATAGATGTTAATCATTAAGGTGTTATTTTTTCCCTACTTTGATAAAGCAAGTTCTACCGATCATTAGGTTCTTTGGTGTGTTATGCACACAGACCACATACACGTCTGTGAGACATTGTCTCCATCCCCTACTTTTTAAAGGTTGTTGTGTCAATATGTCTACATCATATCTTACATGCGTCTCATATCAATATTGGTGCTTCCAAGACCATGGTAACTCCATGGTTAAGCATGTTTTAGCGAGAATACTATTAGAATGGGCGACATAGTGAGAACTCCTTGTGTTGCACTCTGAAGGTCAAAACAAGCAGCAAGTGTGTGCAGCTATGCACCATGCCACGCAAGAATATAGTAGAGGCCCCAACCAAAATTCAGGGTGCCACCTCTAATGTGTAAGGCTCACCTTTAGAGCGCACATTACACGCCAAATCGCCAATCAACACTTGCTCATGCTTGCACAGGGAAGTGTTGATCTAATGTGACAACAGAAGATGTCAAGACACCAACATACAGACATAAGTTGTGTGCTAAGGAGATCTTTGATATATAATAATACCATCGAACTCACAATTAAACAAAGCTAGCACTTTTGAAAAATCATAGTAAGAACTCTATAGATGCTTGAGCCAGAGCTTATGGAGATGGTTAACTTCTTGTGAAGTCCTTGCCATAAATATGTCCCAACACAAGTCACTGCTAAAGTTTTTGCCACTACACCAAAGTTCTGAAGTTATGGTATGGTGAGGGTTAAGGGTATATTTTTATATTCTAACGTGCCCTACAGGTCGAGCGTCTTTTCAAGGGCTGAAACCTGGAGTTTTGTACCATGGTATTTTTTCTAATCCATTTTTTTTAAATGCATTCCCAGTGCAAACTGACTTGGGTTACATACCACATTAAAGTCCATGTTATCACACCAAAACTCATAAGCTGTAGTGAGAGTTGGGAGTATACTTTTATATTCTAACATCACATCTGTCACCATCCACAAATCATAGCTTTAATTGTCCAAAGTTCTAAGATTTCAGAAATCGGGCAATACATATGGGCAATATCATATGTATCGACTTTATCAAAATAGGCTTTTAAGTATAAACACCCCCAAAATTTCAATTGATACTCTGCCCTGTGAGTTGTATATGATACCCTGATACTGGTTGATACTAAAACATTAGCAATTGATACTACAATGAACACAAAAAACAATACAATAAATATATGAACCAACAGAATCACCACAAATGAAAATTTTATAATATTAGCAAATGACAATTAAATATTTAAAATAAAAAATCTTTAATGAAGCATTTATTCCTTCTTATCGTAGAGCAAAGCGCAAATGGTTTATTCAGCCCAACAATCCACCAAGAGGAGATCAAGATAAGAATCGGACAGTTTAAAAAAATAGATAGTATCCTACCCATTTAGTAATTTGGTTTTTAGATCTGTTTTATTTTGTTGGAGTTCCTTCATGATGAGTTTGTTAGAATGGCGTTTGTTTTGAATTTGTTTAGATTTGGGTTTTAGATAGAATTAGTGATGTGAAACGGGAAACCCTATAGTGTGGTATATCAGTGATAAATTCAAATTCCATAACGTTGCACTAAAAATGTGATCTTTGGTAGGAAATTACTTTAAAATTTAATGCGACCGATGGAATTTTTAATAATGTTTTGCAATTATAGTATGGATGCTTCTAATCTTAACAATTCCAATCACAATACTCAGTTAAAGTTTGCAATAGTCCTAATCGCAATATCAAATCATTAAATAACAAGCATAACAAAATCACACAATCTCTCAATATTTGTGGACAGCAGAAATTATGATAAAAGTATAGAGATAAATATCATGATATAGTCCAATGAATAATCTGATTGTTGAGATACGAAAAGTACTTACTAAGAAGCTCGTTCTCAGGATTTCTATATTATACCGATTGATGTTTATATTGTTGAATCGACACTAGGCTGATATTGTGTTGTTGAAGTTGTCATCTCTGTTGTTGCAGTGCTGGACTTGTTGGGGAAATGCTCGGCAGCTATTGGACAAAGGGAAGACTTGCACACGATGGCGGCAGACTCTCAAATTGTTGATGAGTACATGTGTATGGAAGGCACAAGGGGAAGGGGATGATCATCCGGATTGCACAGCGAGGAGGCTAGGAGCAGGGGCCTGGGGTGATGTCATGTGCGTGGGCGGAGGTCTGGCTGTTCCGGCGCAGGACCAAGACAGCGAGAGAGACGAGGGCACAGAGGAGGCGTCGGGAAGAGGAAGGGGGGTCTCGTGGTGGAGTCAACGAAGACGAGAACAGATGTTGGTTGATGACGACGGAGGAAGGACTCTGAAGGGTTCTTTTTGTAGATGAGGAGGAGGATGAGCGTGAGGGTGGCACGTGGGGTGAGGTCACATGGGGAAGGGAAGTTGAGGCCCCGTTGGGTTTTAGAATTTTAAATTTAGGCTTTGGCTGTTCTCTGGAAAAAAAAAGGAGAGAAGGAATGTTGGGGATGGGGACCTCGTGGGGTCCACGGGGATGAAAGAGAGGGATGGCTTGGCTGGGTGTTTTTTTTCCCTTCTGTGGCTTTGAATTTTTGTTTCAGTGGATGGCTACTGATAAATTGTTGAGTTTGATGAGTGATTAAGATTGAAAATGAGAGGATGGTTTGAGATAATGGATATAATTTTGAATTGGATTTGAGATAGAGGATAAGGATTTGAAAGGGCATAATTTGAATATGGTTTTCAGACTCAAAATCGAAGAGAAATCTTCATTTTGAACACACTCAAAATAATTTTCATTAATCAAAAACTTCATTATAATTTTATTGGACTCATGCCTTAATATAGACTTACAGAATTGAAAATTTCTTCACATAGTCGATGTGAGACTAAAACAGAGAAATACAAAACTAAAACAACGAAGAAACATATTCGACTCAAATAAATAAAATACAGACTCCAGTCAACAAAACGAATAACTCGTAGCGCCTCTAATGTCATCGGATATCCGCATCATTCTTCCTAGGTGGAAGAAAACTCGACTCCATCGAGTTAGGTGTAGAAGACTCTCCTCATGCCCTAACACATCTGTGTCTACTTATTGCAACTCACTACTCATAGGTAATAATTATTTTCAAACAATCAGATATCATTAGAATACATCAGATAATTTAATCATCTAAAGTTTATTAAATTTTACTGCTGCATTGGGATGAATTTCTGAGAGTGGACTCAATCTGAGGACTCTCATAAAATAGCTTAGGGAAGGCTTACAACTAGTGGGTTGTTAGGGTTAAAATTAAATACTTGTAATCCACTGAATACCCAACATCAAAATAGGACTAATTTCAAATCTTTAAAAGATATAACATGAATATTGTAATTTTAATTCTACAAGACTTCGAGAAATCCAACAGTACAGCATGCAAATCATTAACAGTTCCTGGGGAAACTATTTCGGACGAATCCGAACCATCATAAGTTGTCAACACTAAAAATTTTAAATAACTTGTAGACACAAGCTCATAAATTACAGTTAGTGTTGCATTGTTCAAATATATCACTGATTTTTTATGTGTAGATCGTGCACGTGTTTGAAAAATATGATGCAGGCTCAGATACGCGACCTTAGAAGAGTATATAACGAATAGTAATAGAGAGAGCTTTATTTAATGCCTAACATTTGCAAAATAGTAACTCGACTCTCTATTGGACAAAAAATTTAGGCATTTGGGTTATTGTATCAACAAATTTTATCAAACTCTATCAAAAGGGATTATTAGGCGCACCATCATAAATGTACATGACAATTTACCTGTTACATGAGAAATGATGTCAAGAGATTTTCTAACATGTAAAGATTGAATGAATGCACCCCTTTGTCTCATCATAATGGGAGAAAAGTTCATAAGTTGTACAATGTGAGATTCTTTCATATCGGCATTTATTGAGCTGTTGGACATAGGTCGACCATAGATGATAGCATCCCTGATCCGACCAACATCCTTTGTCACTTTATTTTAGCTCCAAAATTTGTCCTCATAAACATGAGTGTTTATTGGGGTAAGGCACTATTACTTGTTCTCTAGTGACAATTTATCAACTTGCTCTTTAAGTTTGATTGCTTGGTAGGATCCAACTTAGAGTATGACAAATCAAGAAGATTAGCTCTTGGGGATTAACTCAATGGCGTATTGGATATCACGTATCAGTAATAACTTATCCAGGAGGTCTTCAGAAAAGACAACAGATTCTGTGACGACAGGGTTGACTTCGGGGAGATTCGGAGTACTGTCTTTAGGAGATATATCAGTAAACTCTGTAATGTTTGAAATGACTTCAAGAGGATTCAAAGTACTGTACTCCTCAAGATTACCACCCATAATCTTTTCGTCAAGGTATGAGTCTTTCGATTTTTCCGCCTGACAAATAGGTTCTTTAAAGAGGACATCGACAAGCTCCGTGATCACAGGGGTGGGTGTCGGCAACAGAGGAGGAAGAGGTTAACGATCAGAAAAGACAATTACAGTAGGGGCCAACAGCAATGAAAGCGGAGAAGGTGGTGGCGCAGTAGAGGTGGAAGGAAACAAGTAATGGGGGTAGGGTCAACAATAGAGGATGAAGGGCTTCGGATTTGATACAGGCGGTTCTATAACTTTAGCAACTTTGATCGAAGTTGAGCAGTTCGCAGCAATATGTCCATAGTCTTGACAGTGTAACATTTAATCGTGGGACTAAACTTGGAGAAGTCTCTGTCGCTAGACTCCTTTATCAGGGGCGTGGCTACTGGGAGAGGAAGATTTTCAGGCTTAATTCTTTTAGGATCGAGTCTAATTACC
The DNA here is from genome assembly GCA_038442645.1 of Agave tequilana. Taxonomy (NCBI): domain Eukaryota; kingdom Viridiplantae; phylum Streptophyta; class Magnoliopsida; order Asparagales; family Asparagaceae; genus Agave; species Agave tequilana. The sequence goes on from JAVJIF010021682.1 coordinate 12,443, forward strand.
GAAAAACTTTTCTTTAATTTATCGTTGTTGGCAACAACGATTTGAATTAGTTCATCTGAGATGTATGGATTCATGGGAGAAATGGTACTGTCAGACTTTTTCTCGACTTTAGTGATGATCTTATTCAGGATTTATTGGAGGACTCCATGGTTTGGGTCATGACATAAGTTTAGTCATAATGTCAACAAGCATCATGGAAAACTGGGAATCCATAGAGGTGGGATGAGAGTTACTAGATGTAATTTTTTAGAGATTTTTTTAATATGCAAAAGAAAACAAAAATAAATTTTCCTAACAAATGCCTAAAATAAAATTCAATTTTTTTAGACCTAATGCAAGTTTCCTATCTAAATCATGCTCTAATACCAAATTAATGTGAAATGGAAAACCCTATAGCATGGTATATTAGTGATAAATCTAAATTCCGCAGCGTTTCACCAAAATATGGTCTTCAGTAGGAAATTACTTTAAAGTTTAATGCGATCGGATGATTTTAATACTGTTTTGCAATTGTAGTATAGATGCTTCTAATCTTGACAATTCTAATCACAATACTCAGTTAAAGTTTGTAATAGTCCTAATCGCAATGTCAGATCAATAAATAACAAGCATAATGAAATCACACCACAAATTGATGTGAAACAGGAAACCCTGTGTGTGGTATGCTAGTGATAAATTCAAATTCCGCAACGTTTCACCAAAATGTGATCTTCGGTAAGAAATTACTTTAAATTTTAATGCGACCGAATCGATTTTAATAATGTATTGCAATTGTAATATAGATGCTTCTAATCTTGACAATTCTAATCACAATACTCAGGTAAAGTTTGTAATAGTCCTAATTGTAATATCAGATTAATAAATAACAAGCATAACAAAATCATATAATCTCTCAAATCTCAATATTTGTAGACAGCAGAAATTATGATAAAAGTATAAAGATAAATATCATGATATAGTCCAATGAATAACTAATTGTTGAGATACGAAAAGTACCTACTAAGAAGCTCGTTCTCAGGATTTTAATGCTATACTGATTGATGTCTATATTGATGAATTGACACTTAGCTGATATTATGTTGTTGAAGTAGTTATATCTGTTGTTGCAGTGCTGGACTTGTTGGGGAAATGCTCGACAGCTATTGGACAGAGGGAAGAGTTGCACACAATGGCGGCAGACTCTCAAATTGTTAACGAGGACATGCGTATGGAAGGCGAAGGGGAAGGGGATGATCTGGATTGCACAACGAAGAGGCTAGAAGCAGGTGCCTGGGGTGATGTCATGCGCGTAGGCAGAGGCTTGGTTGTTCCGGCGCTGGACCAAGACAGCGAGGGAGACGAGGGCACGGAGGAGGCATCAGGGAAGAGGAAGAGGGGGTCTCGTGGTGGAGTCGGCGGAGACGAGGGCAGATGTCGATTGATGGCGAGGGAGGAAGAACTCTGATGGGTTCTTTTGTTGTAGATGAGGAAGAGGATGAGGGTGAGAGTGACACGTGGGGTGAGGTCACATGGGGAAGGCAAGTTGCGGCCCTGTAGGGTTTCAGAATTTTGAATTTGGGCTTTGATTGTTCTCTGTTTGCAGGGAAGAAAAGGGAAGAGAAGGAATGTCTGGGTGGGGGGCCTCGTGGGGTCCACGGAATGAAAGAGAGGGATGACTTGGCTGGTTTTTTTCTTCTATGGCTTCATATTTTTGTTTCAGTAGATGGCTATTGATAAATTGTTGAGTTTGATGAGTGATTAAGATTGTAAATGAGAGAATGATTTGAGATAATGGATATAATTTTGAATTGGTATTGAGATAAAGGACAAGGATTTGAAAGGGTATAATTTGGATATGGGTTTCACACTCAAAATTCAAGAGAGATCTTCATTTGAAGACACTCAAAATAACTTTCATTAATCAAAAACTTCATTACAACTTTAACGGACTCAATCCTTAATATAGACTTACAGAACTGAAGATTTCTCCACAAAATCGATGTGGGACTAAAAAAGATAAACACAAAACTAAAACAATGAAGAAACATACTCGACTCAAATAAACAAAATACAGACGCCGGTCAACAAAATGAATAACTCGTGGCGCCTCTGGTGTCGTCAGATGTCCTCATCAATTAGTTAGGAAGTATATATTGTGTACAGTATTGAGGTTAGCTTGGAATTCTTAGGCATCATGTCTCTTTTGTCTTCAAATAGCAGCTAGACTTCACCTAAATATAAAGTACTTGGATGAATTTTTTTTTTTGTCTATTTCATTTTTCTAGTTATATGTTTACTTAAGAATTCTTTTCCTCCCTGTTATCGAGTACTTCTTGAGTTAATAAAAAAAATTAAACTAAAAACATTTAGAAAATAAATTAAGTAATGTCTGCAGCATATAACTGCATGACCGAACAATGGTTATATAAATGTGGAATTTAAACTAGAATAAAATTAAAAAATTAAACAAAGATATATAAAAATTTAAAAATTATAAAAAAAAATGGCAATTTGCACTTTTTAATGCCACTGAATTTTATCAAACTTTGTGTAATCAAGAAATCCACATTCTCTACTTATTCATTTATTTTAAGAGCATTAATGTCAGACACCACTTTTACTTGGAAATCAATGACTCATCAGAGCATATCATCAAAACTTAACTAAACATCATCAAATGTTTAGAAAAACATCAAATGACGTTAATTGTTTTTACTACTTTTCAGAACATTTTATAAATTCTTAAAAGAAAGAGATGCTGATAAAGACAACTGTCACTGCTGATGCGAAACTGTTGAAACTACCGATACTGTTACCCAACAGAGCTTCATGATACCAGCAATAGTACCAATTTTTAAAACCTAGACTGGACTGTGGACTATACACAATCTGGGATCACCATCTGGTCAAGAACATAGAAAAGGTGAATGTGTCATGTATGAGATTGTCCTAAACATTTAATCATTAACAGACGACCCAAGGAATTAACTGGTACATAATGAGCTTCGTTAGTCCTCACATTTTCTGCTCTCCTTCGCTGTTTTTCCTTTTTGTTGAGAAACAGGTGCAAGTGCCCCATGCATGAATGGAACCATAATTAGCTTCTTTTAGATTGCTTACTACTTAAATACTTTCAGCAGCAGAGGATAGGAAGGCTAAATGGGAAACAGGATTAAAGTTTTTGTCTCATCATCAAAATCTTTTGAGTCTTTGACACAACTACACTGTCGTCGGCGAATGTATCACTTAAATGCAGATGCATATCCAGAAAAGTAGGGTATATGAATTTTCATCTGGTACGAAAATAATTTAAGAACTATTAAATTAAAGCAATTTTTTAGTTACAATAATACAAAGAAATAAACATAGATGACCAGATATACTCTTTCCACATGTTAAGAAGCTTTTAACATTTAATATTGTTAAAATGTTGAGAAAGCATACCACAGTGGTACAACATAATATATTAACAACAGCAGACAATGTTTTTTTCAACAAAAAAAAAAAAAATCAGCAGACAATTAAATTTAACAGTCATTTTGCAAAGGGTAAAGAACAGTGATTTGGAAAACTCACAGTTTGTATTGATTCTGCGAACACCTCCCACGCCTGCTCCAGGTCTTCGTCGAGACGAGTCTCATTCACCTACAACACATACTAACTTAATACATGCCTAAAAAGCATCATTCATAGAAAGTAGTTATGTAGCATTATAATGATGGTATACGAGGTTGAATCCTGGAACCATGTCATTGTTAAACATGTATTTGATAAGAGACATTTTGGTAGGGCAGAATAAAGGCAAAAGTGCACATGGGGAGGACTCCCCAACCCCACATTGTGGCGTGCATGCACAATGTTAAGGCCAAACTGATGTGAATTTAATACCTCAACAGACGAACTTTGGATTTCAAACAGATTATGCTGAGATTTGGAGGACACTTAATAAGAGGTGGATTATTCTCCACTCGAGAGGAGATGGAATCTCCGCCTGATTTTATGACCATGGGATCTGAATTGGTATGGTCTTAGATTTCCAAAATAATAGAAATGACAGAACCAAATTAATGGACTAGAGGGGTAATTGAGAACTTTGAAATTTTCATTTACTGTAGATTGTGGACTCGAGAATCCGAGCATTGTGATACTTCCATGTCATCTTCTTCCTCGCTTTTTTCCCCAAAAAAAAATATATTATTGTCTCCCCTCGCATTCTTTCATTAATTATGTGCATTCAGCCTCCCTTTTTGTCAATTAACCAAACTCTTATCTAGCGCGTAAATCCATCAAGTTATTCCAGATCACAGTTTGAAATTTTGGAATAAATATCAATATTGGCCGGCAATTTGGTATCAGAATCATCCATATCTGCCAATTTTGTCCTGGCGATATCAGGTGCAGCCAAAAAAAAATAAATAATTAAAATATTAACATTTTGACATATTTTTTCGGAATATTTGATGGAATTCTAATCACATTTCAACAACAAATTACAATAAACGGTAGTTGGTGTAAAGACAATATAGATAAAATAAGTTTTAGTATTTTTTTAAACAAACTAATAAGAAATGAATTAATCATAACTAAGTCAATAAAAATAATCTTTATGTTTTAGCTAAGTGCTAACAAACAAACTAATAACTATTTTATTGAAAAAATTCCTAAAAGTAAGCATCTATTTAAATGAAATAAGCAATTACAATTTCTAACAGACTACCAAGAAATTAGTTACTATAATTATAATTCAATTAACAAGTTTAACTTTTATGTTTGACTACTCCTAAAAACTAAATAAAAAATTATTTCACTAAAAATTTCCTAATAAACTAATGTGTAAACACTAAATACCAACTTTAATCAAACTCCATAAGTGGCTAGCTCACAGTATTTATTATAACTAGTAGACCCCTTAATTCCAATTAAAAAAAATATTTCATTAAAAATTTCCTAATAAACTAATCTGTAAACAGTAAACACCAACTTTTACATAATCAAACTCCTTGAGTGGTTAGCTCACAGTATTTATTACAACTACTAGTCCCCTTAATTCTAAAGTGTGAAGATGAGGTTTCAAGTTATTAATTCCCTTCAAATTCATGAACTGAACATCAGTCAAAAAATTTATCATCCAACCTCAATGTGATCAACAATTTGCACAAAAATCTTTCTATTGCTCAGCACAGATAAATGAAGCGAGAGTTGAGTTGATATGAAGAGACTACTTGTACACGATACATCCTGGCAAACAATATTCAAAATTCTAGAGCTCACTTCTTTTGTGACTTTGTTCCATTAAAAGTTGACAAAATCTAAAAGAAGCTGGCAGTTGTGATTGCCAAATGACTAGTTTTACTCCCTCCTTAATTCATTCTTATGTTTCCTAAGTGCTGCTTAGAATCCTTAGACATACCCTACGGCGATAAAACTGAGAGGAGCAGATTCCATCTCCTCTTAAGAAGAATAGTCCACCTCACTTGATAAATTCTCAACATTGTATCTAGAAACTTTATTTCTTTGTACGCTCATGAACATCGATGGCAATGGAATATTTATATATCAGCAGCATATTGAATAACTACAAGAGATTTTGCACCTGTAGAGATAAATTCTTATCAGAAACTATAAATTGTTGCAAAGACAGACCGTTTTTGACATTTTTTTTTCAAAACTATCATGCCAGATATCATATTCGTGCATTGTAATTCGTTAAGCATGGATCTAAAAAAATTGAAAAGGAAAGAAAATATATGGTCAATTCAATCTCCCAATAAATACTTCATAATGAATGAAAAAACTTCTAACACTGACATGTGTCAACAGCAACACCAAAAATTATCCCCAACATGAATGTTAGTTTATATTGCCTTGTACTCACGGAATTCAGCATCGTACATTAGTAATGAAACAAAGCCAAACACAACATATGCCCACTCCAAATGGCAAGACAAGAACAGATGGTTTTAGTATCAACCACCAACCACCACCAAACGTGAAGAAACAAGGAAATGACAAGGATGATGCATTTCGTGCTGGTGTATCTTATATTTTCAGTATCTTGATTCTGAGCAATAAACAACTTATAGAAGCAACAGATATAAATTGTATTGCTGACCTGAAGCTTCCTGATTCCTTGCAGTGCACTTTTGTAAGCCAAGAGAGAATACCCCGAGCCAATGCCCAAATTTTGCAATACAGTTGAATCAGTCAAGTCCCTCTGTCAATGATAACACATGTAATAAGTATGGTATCTCTTCACAATATTGACACATTAACACATGTTTTCAGATAGTGGACTCAGCACAGAACCTACTTATAATAGTGTGTGTGTGTGTGTGTGTGTGTGTGTGGGGGGGGGGGGGGGGGGGGGGGTTGGGGGGGGGGGGGGGGGATGGGGGGTGGGGAGCCGCATATGAAATTTCTTTTACCAACTTAAATTCACATTACAAATCAGTCAGCTAGTTCCGGTGGACTTATAGCAACTTCCCAAGATGATTAGTGAGACTGAACAAATGTGGGAAAGAAAATGATCAACACCTGCGCATGCGAGAGATGGGCAATTTTGCGTTAAGGGCAGATAAAACAGCATTAGTCAAACACAAATTGCCCTCGCTATTCTCAAAATCAATGGGATTAACTTTGTGAGGCATAGTAGAAGATCCAATCTCCCCGGCTTTAGTCATCTGCAAAACACAATTAACTATGGAAGTATTTAGCTCCTAAGTGAAATTTTTGGAGCTAAATAAAGCCTAATATTCTAAAAGAGTTGTGGTCAGAATAAGAAATTTACCTGCTTAAAGTAACCGGATGAAATGTAGCTCCATATATCTCGATCAAAATCGGTAAGAATGTTGTTAAACTGAACGACGGCATTGAAAAGCTTTGCAATATAGTCATGAGGCTCAATCTGCATGAGAAGCAAGCAAATGGCTCAGAAATGCAATGCATACTTGAAGACTCTCCCATTCATAGGGCACATCGATGTAACCTTCCACTCAAACAAAAACATATAATATTTTAGCTAATGCCACAACCTTTTAATCCATGCATTAGTTGTTTGGTTTAATTGATAAATGTACTGCATTTGCAAGATAATGAATAACCTATAATTGTGTGCATACTTATGTTGAAGATATGCAGAGAAATAAAAACATAAGGGGTTTGGTATATACTTAAAGGGTAGATTATATGCATTGCCTTTTAAATAACTCCTAAAACTTGAAATGCAATTTTTAGTGCATCAGAAAATCACCAGAAATATAAGTAGAAGTACTTCTCAAAGTATAGTTAAACAGATCAAGCAGAGAGACAAAGCGTACAAGTAGAAGTGTTGCACAGAGTACAGGTAAATCTCAATGTTCTCCACCATCGGTGAAACCTGAAATAACTATTGTTCAATATAAAGATAGGTCTAACTAGCAGTCTAGGTTTTATGACACTCGATAAGGCCCTCGCTTGCTTATAATTTCCTTGACCAATAACTTTGGCAACACTTGCAGGGGGATGACAGTATGCTAGTTAATGAAAGTGGATAAATTCTTTTTTGGAGCTTTATTGATTTTGAAATGCCGTATGTATTCAACCCCATATTGATGATAGAAGGACTGGATGATGATTGCACAGCCCAAAAGCTTGAACTTCAGTGATGGTAAGGGTAGCATTATTTAATGAAAACCAATGTTTTAAAAAACCCGTTATAACTCATTATATAACGTAACACCAACCAATCGTTATGTAACAGGTCTAAAAAACACAATGTTTAATAACTATGGTTATTTAGCCAATAACTTACGTTATGTTCCGTTATTAACATAACATACTATAACCTACGTTATGGTGCAAGTCGACTTTTTATAACCCCCCAATATTCTCCCAGCCTATGGCAAAAAATCCTCCCAAATTCGCTCGCTCGTCGTCCTCTCTGCAACCTCGTCGTCGTCTCCTCGTTCGGCGGCGAGAAGAAAGAAGACATACCTATCTCTGATCAACAACAAAAGAAGAACTACCTCTAGTGGTTCTCCGTCGTGGTGGTTCTCGCCGGCGTCGTCTCCAAGCGGTAGTTCTCCTCTCCAAGCACATGTAAGCTCTCACTCTCCCCCAATCTCTCTCTCTCTCTTTTTTCAGTCTCCCCTGATCTCTCTCTTGTTGGCCCGGAGGCCCTCCTCTCTAGTTTTGATGATGATTAACTCATGTAGTTATATTTACTAATATTCTTGTGTTTTTAGTCTCAGATCATTAAACAAGATATTAGTTGGTGATTGCTTCAAAAAGAGGAGTTTGGAAGCCTTCACTTGGTGATTCCCGTGCCCGAGCATCAAGATCATACCTTTGCACTCGGTAGATCACGTTTGGGATCAAGTCGGCTTGAAGATGAAGATCGTCAAGAAGACTTAGGTATCCTAGTTTAGTTTAGTGTGTTTAGATCCATGTGTAAAGATAAGAATAGTTGATATGCTCAAGTGCACAATACACACACGTTTCATGTTTTGGATTTAATTTTCATGAATAGTTTGATCAAAACAAGTTTACATGATCTTTATGTATATTAGATATGTTCTATATACATACATGCTTCATATCTTAGACAAGCTTATTTTGATATGTCTATTCATGAGTTTTAGGAAAAATCAGATTTCCTATTGAGAAAAATAAAAGTTTGATAAAATACATGTTTTGGTTTTTGGTAAAAATGATAAGACACAAAATAGTTCAAATTGCTTGATATTTGAGTTGAAATTTTTATCACATATTTATATATCAATGCAAAATGTTAAAACTATTTTTGGGGATTTTTACAAGACTTAAAAGAATTTTTAGAAATATTTTAACATGTGTTTCTGACCCAGAATAGTGGCTGACAGGGCAGGTCGGCCGACCGCAAGGTCGACCGCACCAAGGGCCGGTCGACCGTTTGCGGTCGACCGACGTGCACAGCCTTGTGCACGTCTGGCAGTCTTTGGGCCGGTCGGCCGGACGGACGACCGGACCAGAGAGCTCTGCTCTCTGTATCTGGCGGTCGGCCGGGCGGTCGGCCGGGATGACCCAACGGTCATAATTATGACCGTTGGCGGTCGGCCGGGCCGGTCGACCGCAAGCCTGTCAGGCTGACAGATCAACCTAACGGCTAGTTTTCTTTGGGGCTATAAATACCCCATCTCTTCATGGTTTTAAAAAAGATTTTAAGAGCAAAATTTTCAGACCTTCTTAAGTGTTTTAAAATAGTTTTCAAAAGAGTTTAAGTGCTAAAAAGATTCATCTTGTTTGTTTTTAAGTGTTTTGTTATTTTCAAAGAAAACAAGTTTTTGGGAATTGGTTTCTTGTTCTTCATTTCTATATCAATTTGGTATTTTCCCAAGAGATTTTTTTTGATCAAAACACTTTGTTTTTCCACACTTGAGCTATCATCTATCCTAATTTATTAGGATCATTTGTTTTGTGGAAAAAGAGAAAGAGAGATTGTTTGAGGTTGTTGTAGCCTCCAAGTTGTAAACACCCTTACTCTTCTTGTATCCCTCTTTGGTAGAGGTTGATCCGGTGATTGGTTTGCTCTCTCTTTGATAGAGGTGGAGATTGTTATTTGCTCCCTCTTGTGTGAGATGGAGCTTGGTGGTTGTAAACCTCTTCGGTAGAGGTGTTGTGGTTGTTTGGCTACGGGCCTACCCCTCGGTTGTGAGGCGGTGTTTGAGAGAGGAGTTCGGTACTCCCTTGTTGTAAAAATCCTTCTCGGTGAAGGTTCCCTCGGTGGGAGTCCTCGGTGGACAAGATAGTGGATTAGAAATCCTTCTCGGTGAAGGCGGGGACGTAGAGCTAGGGGCTCGAACCTCGAAACATATCTTTGTATTTGCGTTTGATCCATTGTCTCTCTAACTCTCTTTACTTTGTGCAAAGCATCATTCATTTCATATCATTCATATTGTTTGTGTTGCCTTGCATTATTTCACATTGCTATTTCATCCTTATATGCTTGGCTTGCTTGTGTGTGTGCCTCACTTATACTTACCACAAGAGCTTCATATAGCACCTCAACCCTTATCTAGGGGAATCAAGAGGAGTTAGTCCAGAGCCCTTCACGGGAAATTCAGCTACACTTGTGTGTTGTATTAAGTGTGTTGCAAATTTGTGTTAGCTTCCGCATTTAGCTCATCTAGTTTCTAGATTAGCATAATCACCTATTCACCCCCCTCTAGGTGGTTTTCAATTGGTATCAGAGCCTACGCTCCTGATACTTAGGTTTAACAACCTAGGAGTGAGATCCTTGTTTGCTAATCTTCATTTGCATTTGCACATTCATCTTGTTTGCACACATATAGTTTGGACCCATGGACTTCATGACCCCACCTATATTTGACCCTTCCAACATTCTTATTTGGAAGACTAGGATGTCCATATACCTTCAAACCCTACGATATAAGGTTCACCTTACCATTACTAAGGAATCCTACCTTAGTGATAGCAAGCATATAGGGGCCAATGCACAAGCCCTAGAGGCCATTAGAAGCACGCTTTCAAAAGAATATCTTATGCATGTTTCTAATCTTGATTCCGCCTTTACAGTGTGGAACAAGTTGACAACCACAACCACCTCCAAGCTTCAATTGCCTATCCAACCGGAGGAGTCTAGTGGAGAATCTGACTCATAATGCTTAATGATCCAAGGGAATGACTCCCTTGAGGTACAATCGGAAACTCAACTAGATAGTTTTGATTCTAATTCTTCATGTGATGAATTTGTTTATGCTCATGTTTTAAATGAACTTTCTATTATTTGTGAAAAATTGATTGAAAAATATAATGTTTTGAAAAAGAAAAGTCTAGGCCTTAACAATGATAATAAAAATTTGCTTTCTAGACTTAACATTGTTTTGCAAGAAAAGGTGGAGATTTTAAATGAAAGGGATTCATTGAAATCTCAACTTGATCTTGCACTAAAAGAAAATAAAATTTTGAAAAATAAAAATGATTGTAATGATGTTTTGAAGAATAATGATGTTTTGTCTTCAAAAGTTGAATTTGTTTTAAAAGAAAATGATTCTTTGAAAAGAGAAATTGATTTTATTTCAAAAGAATTAGAAATTTGTTTAAATAAAAATAAGCTTTAAAAAATGATATTGTTTCTCATGTTTGCCATGCTTCTTCTTTGATTGATGATGATATATCCATGCTTAAGAAGAGTGTAGATTGTTTGGGCTCCACTTTGAGCCAATGTGTAGTGGGTCATACACGTTTGGAAACTTTGTTTCGAAAGAAACAAGTTCCATCTTTTCATGCACATCCTCCACGGCATACGCATGCTCCTCACGGACACCATCACACAATGTATGCTCATGTGTACACTTGTACACATTGTGGACGTAAGGGCCACCTTGCTAAATTTTGCTTTGATAGATTACATGATGTAAATTTAGCAAAGAATCTTGTTTGGGTTAGGGAAGATACTAACCCCCATGGACCCAAAAGAGTATGGGTACCAAAGACCACCCCTCGTATTTTTGATGTAGGTGTGGGCTCTCACATGACGTGAGAGTAGCGGTACCTTGGAGTGGATGCGTTCCGAGCTTCATGGAAATCAATTGGATGCATCACTTTCAAGGGATGTTTGGTGGAGATGACCACCATGTTTTGGAGTATTGGAGAGTTGCCTTCTAGGTTTTGGTAACGGTCTCTTACTCCTTATTTATGTTTCATGCTTCCATGCTTATCATTTATAGCATGTTTTGTTGTTTATATGATTATTATATTAATGTCATGTTTATTAGACCCTTGACATGCATGTATAGCATTTTGAGACACCCATGTTTAATATGGACTATCATTTTTGTGTTCTCACCATTTGTTTAGCTATCATGTTTATCATAACTCTAATAACATGTGGATTTATATAATAATCATGTTTATGTTTATCATGTTGATTTTTATCTTTTTTAATGCTTCATGATTTGAATATATATTTAAATGTTAGTTTTCATTAAGACTAGGTATATATTTGTGCATATAGTGGGCCACAAATAAATCTATATATGTTTGAGCTTGAATGCTTATTTGAACCCATTAGATGTGCTAGTATAGTCTAGTTTTGATGATCCATACATTTTAAACTTGTATTCCCATTTTTTTTATTTGTTTTATGTTTAAATTTCATGTATATGTCTATTTTGCCAAACTTTAAGATATACATGTATACCCCTTGAGTCATTTGCCTTTCATGCAAATCTATATATATGGACTCAATTGTGTTTAGGGATATGTATGTATACTTTTTGTGTTGACAAATCATACATATACCTTGAAATGAAATTTGTTTTAACGGAAATTTAGTTTTTCATGTTTCCATGTGTTTTTGTTTAACTTCATGTATATGTCTATTTTATCCAAATTATTGTTATACATATACATCCTTTGAGCTACGTGCCTTCATACATATATCTTTGTGGACTCGTTGTGTTTGGATATGTATGTATACTTTAGTTTGTATAAGACATACATATACCTTGAAGATTAAATAGTTTTTCATGTTTTCATGTTTCAAGGAATATTGAGCTTATTGTCCATCCTTCATGATTATGATCTTCACATTGTATTTGTACACTCACATTTATTGTTTACTCATGTGTTTGTTTTCATGAGTCATATTTATGCTTAATTGATTATGAGTGTTGACTACTTTGTGAATTTCATGTTTATGAAAAATAATTTTTGTTTTATTCCTTACTTGAAGGATTTCGTACTAGTTTAAAAGTTTTTCCATTTAACTAGTTCGTATTCTTCACTATGGTAGATATTTTCAAACACACTTTATTTTCAAACTTATTGTTTTGAAAACCCCTACCATCTAAAGAGCGGTTAGTTGGGAGACCATGCCTATGTATGCTCTATATTGAATGAATCCAATGATACATGTGCATGTGTTGGGAGGATAGGAATATGATGTATACACTTGATCATTATTGTTGTTTCAATTGGTATCATTGAAATTCTTTCAATTGGTATCAATTTTGACCTTTCTTGTATACTCATATATGTTTGTATGTATGTATGCTTTCACTTTAAATAATATCAATTTCGATTGGTATCTAATTTTTCATACATATATGTTTTATTTGTGCTTATTATATCCCTATATCTTGAGCACAAATTTTGTTTATGCTAAGCTTGAGCTCCATCTTTGTTTCAATTGATTCAATTTTCAATTGGTTTCTTAAACAAGCTTATGCATGTGTTTTGTTGGTATTTCATAAAGGGGGAAAAATTTGATTTTCATATTTCAATTGGTATTTGTATTTCCACTCCCTTACTTTATGATAGAAAATAAAAATTTCAAATTGATATCATATACTTAAAAAGAAAATTACTCTCTTTTGATATCAAGATGTTTATGATTTCAATTGGTATCGCAAAATTGTGTTTAAAGAAAATATTCAAAAGTTTTGATTTGTATTGCCTATATGCAAGGAGAGCTTAACATCTCTTCTACATATAGATTCATATTGAGTGTATCTTGTATTGAGGAGCTTGACATCTCTTCTTTATGTGATACATCGTGTGTAGGGGGAGCTTCACATCTCCTCTTATGCATTGCATAGTGTACGTTATGTGAATTAGGGCTTGTCATCCCTCCTTCATGTAATGTATCTATATAGGAAAGCTTCACATCTTCCTCTTCATGAATGTATATCGCATATACCATTTGTTGATTGATCTATGTTTACTTTCAATTGGTATCAAGATGCTACTTAACATATTTTCAATTGGTACCTTAATTGATTGTCACCCCTATTTGGTTTTTGTTTTTGTTTTAGACAAAAAGGAGGAGAACATTGTTTTTACTAACCCTTTTGTTGATTCATTGTTTCGAACAAAAAGCGGGAGAAAAATTTATTGATTTAGTTTTGCTTTTACCCTTTTTTATTGATGATTGTTTCTTTGTATTAAAAGGGGAGAAGATTTTGTTTTGTTTTGATTGTTTACCCCTTTGTTGATGATTGACAAAAAGGGGGAGAAACATTTTGGTTTATATATGCATATTTATGTTTTGCATATATTAAGTTTAATTTAGTTTAATTTTAATTGGTATCTAGAGCATGTTTTGTTTTTGAACATTTCATTGGTATTTAGAGCCTTTTATTGTTTATGCATGATTATGCATTGTCATTCATTGCATATTTATTGTTTATTTGTTTATGCATGAGTTAAGGGGGAGCTTCTTTGAAGCTTAACTTTAATCCATGCATATATAACTCCATGAGTTTTGTCATCATCAAAAAGGGGAGATTGTTGGCCCAGAGGCCCTCCTCTCTAGTTTTGATGATGATTAACTCATGTAGTTATGTTTACTAATATTCTTATGTTTTTAGTCTCAGATCATTAAACAAGATATTAGTTGGTGATTGCTTCAAAAAGAGGAGTTTGAAAGCCTTCACTTGGTGATTCCGTGCCCGAGCATCAAGATCATACCTTTGCACTCGGTGGATCACGTTTGGGATCGAGTTGGCTTGAAGATGAAGATCGTCAAGAAGACTTAGGTATCCTAGTTTAGTTTAGTGTGTTTAGATCCACGTGTAAAGATAAGAATAGTTGATATGCTCAAGTGCACAATACACACACGTTTCATGTTTTGGATTTGGTTTTCATGAATAGTTTGATCAAAACAAGTTTACATGGCTTTATGTATATTAGATATGTTCTATATACATACATGCTTCATATCTTAGACAAACTTATTTTGATATGTCTATTCATGAGTTTTAGGAAAAATCAGATTTCCTATTGAGAAAAATCAAAGTTTGATAAAATACATGTTTTGATTTTGGTAAAAATGATAAGACACAAAAATAGTTCAAATTGCTTGATATTTGAGTTGAAATTTTTATCACATGTTTATATATCAATGCAAAATGTTAAAACTATTTTTGGGGATTTTTACAAGACTTAAAAGAATTTTTAGAAATATTTTAACATGTGTTTCTGACCCAGAATAGTGGCTGACAGGCCAGGTCGGCCGACCGCAAGGTCGACCGCACCAAGGGCCGGTCGACCGTTTACGGTCGACCGACGTGCACAGCCTTGTGCACGTCTGGCTGTGCACGTCTGGCAGTCTTTGGGTCGGTCGGCCGGCCGGACGACCGGACCAGAGAGCTCTGCTCTCTGTATCTGGCGGTCGGCCGGGCGGTCGACCTGGATGGCCCAACGGTCATAATTATGACCGTTGGCAGTCGGCCGGGCCGGTCGACCGCAAGCCTGTCAGGCTGACAGATCAGCCTAACGGCTAGTTTTCTTTTGGGGCTATAAATACCCCATCTCTTCATGTTTTTAAAAAGATTTTAAGAGCAAAATTTTCAGACCTTCTTAAGTGTTTTAAAATAGTTTTCAAAAGAGTTTAGGTGCTAAAAAGATTCATCTTGTTTGTTTTTAAGTGCTTTGTTATTTTCAAAGAAAACAAGTTTTTGGGAATTAGTTTCTTGTTCTTCATTTCTATACCAATTTGGTATTTTCCCAAGAGATTTTCTTTGATCAAAACACTTTGTTTTTCCACACTTGAGCTATCCTCTATCCTAATCTATTAGGATCATTTGTTTTGTGAAAAAAGAGAAAAAGAGATTGTTTGAGGTTGTTGTAGCCTCCAAGTTATAAACACCCTTGCTCTTGTTGTATCCCTCTTTGGTAGAGGTTGATCGGGTGATTGGTTTGCTCCCTCTTTGATAGAGGTGGAGATTGTTATTTGCTCCCTCTTGTGTGAGGTGGAGCTTGGTGGTTGTAAACCTCTTCGGTAGAGGTGTTGTGGTTGTTTGGCTACGGGCCTACCCCTCGGTTGTGAGGCGGTGTTTGAGAGAGGAGTTCGGTACTCCCTTGTTGTAAAAATCCTTCTCGGTGAAGGTTCCCTCGGTGGGAGTCCTCGGTGGATAAGATAGTGGATTAGAAATCCTTCTCGGTGAAGGCGGGGACGTAGAGCTAGGGGCTCGAACCTCGAAACATATCTTTATGTTTGCGTTTGATCCATTGTCTCTCTAACTCTCTTTCTTTACTTTGTGCAAAGCATCATTCATTTCATATCATTCATATTATTTGTGTTGCCTTGCATTATTTCACATTGCTATTTCATCCTTATATGTTTGGCTTGCTTGTGTGTGTGCCTCACTTATACTTAACCACAAGAGCTTCATATAGCACCTCAACCTTATCTAGGGGAATCAAGAGGAGTTAGTCCAGAGCCCTTCACGGGGAATTCGGCTACATTTGTGTGTTGTATTAAGGGCCTGTTTGTTTCGTTGCAAAACGTCGCAAGTCGTAAGTCGTAAATGAGAATGGAAAACGTGGACTGTAGCAGAGAAAATATATTGTGTTTTACGATGTTTGGTTGATAAAGTGAATGTAAATGGAAATGTATATTGTGTTTTACGGTGTTTGGTTGATAAAGTGAAAGTGTAAATGGTAAAGTATATTGTGTTTTACGGTGTTTGGTTGGTAATGTAAAAGTGTAAGTGGAAAAGTTGACCACAAAATTAACTGTAGCAGTGATTTAATATTATAAATACTATTAAATTAAATCTACTATTGCAAATTAAATTGTATTAATGAATTTGAGGTAAAAATTTAATAATCTTAATATTTTATTTATAACAATAATATTAATAAAATATTAGTATAAATAGTAAAATATTACTAAAATATTAACTAAATAAATAATATAAAATTTAAGAAAATCTAAAGAACATTAATAAAATTTTAAGAATACTAATAAAATATAAATATTAAAAAATCTTACAAAAATATAAAATATAGTTATAGTATTATAATATTAAAAATACTTGAAAATTATTATAATATAAATTTTATTATAATATTATTGTAATATTATGGAAATATAAAATTAACAAAGTAAAATATAATTATAATTTAATAATAAATTATCATTATAGTATTATTATACTGAATTATTATTACAATATTAACATAATAAAATATTAATATAATAATAAAATATATTATGATATAATAAAGTAATTTTTTATATTAAAAAATACATAATTAAATATATAGTAATTTTATATTAAAGTATAATATTGTTATATTAATAAAATATTAACTATAAATAAAATAATAAGAAATGGAATAAGTAATAATAAAATAATAAAATATTAAATAAAATATTAAATAAAAATATGAAATTAAAATGGTAAAATATTAAATATTAAAACATATTAAAAACAATAAAAAAATTAAAGATTAAAATATAAAATAATTAAATAATTAAATAAGAAATTGAACACTATTAAAATAATAAATATTTAATAATATTAAATTATATATTAATTATCAAGTAACTGCTTTGAACTGTAAGTGTACTGCAAGTGAGAGTTATATGACTACAAAATTAACTGTAGCAACTGCAAATGGGAAAATATGAGTATAAAAGTGAGATTTACATGACCAAATTTAACTGTAGCAACTGCAGGTAGGAAAAGAAGAGTTGCATTTTGCAACTTATTTTTCAGCGAAACAAACAAAGGAAAATGGAAAAGAAGTTTTACGACTTGCGGTTTTGCGACGTTTTGCGGTGAAACAAACACGCCCTAAGTGTGTTGCAAATTTGTGTTAGCTTTCGCATTTAGCGCATCTAGTTTCTAGATTAGCATAATCACCTATTCACCCCCCCCTCTAGGTGGTTTTCATCTCTCGCCTGATCTCTATCTGCTCTCTTTCCCTCTCCTGATCTCTCTCTACTTTCTCTCTCGGCTTCCTCTCTGCTCTCTCCCGAAGGAGAGAGAGCAGAGAGAAAGTCGAGAGAGAGAGACAGAGAGAGAATTCGAGGGGGGAGAGAGAGATCGAAGGGAGAGAGCAGAGAGAGTGATAGGGGAAGAGAGCAGAGAGAGATCGGGGGTAAAATATCAAAGAGAGAATGACACGGGGGATATAATTGAATAGCATATTGTAAATTGAATTATGAATTATAATGAATAGCATGACTAAAAAATTATGAATTATGATTGAATTATAAATTATTGTAAATTGAATTATGAATCTTTGTGTAGATAAAATAGTATGACTAAAAAAATATGAATTATAATGAAATATGCGGATAATATTATTATTTGTATAGATGGAATTATGAATTATAACTTGTGAATGTGAAAAATTGTTGTGATACTTGCTAAAAATTATTGTGAGACTTGCTAAATGTGATACATATCGTTTTGATATTTTTTTAGATTTTTTAAAATTATTTTTCTATTTATAAAAATTCTAAAATATAGTGTGTATATATATATTTATTAAATAAATATTAATCGCGTAACCTATGTTATGTGTTACGTTATAATCTATGTTAACATAACAGAAGAAAAACGTTATCATTACGTTATCGTATTTTAAATATTGATGAAAACTTATTTGCATATATGGATGTGCAAATTATAAAGTCCGATGTAATTGTAAACAAAAAACATGTCAAGTGAAATCGAAAATTTTGCAACTATATAATGGCAGACTACAAGAACCACATATATTTATGCAACATGTATGAGATTACACAGAGACAAAGCAACACCCCTCCCCCCCCCCCCCACAAAAAAAAGAAGAAGAAGAAACAAGGAAACAAAGAAACAAAAAAACACAAAAAATAATAATAATAACAGAAAGTTTTTTCAATCCATAAAAAAATCAAACATTTAAAACTCTAATCCGATAAACGACAAAACAAAAGATATGTTAACTAGTTGTAACACATCATTTTGATTTATAAGAAGTTTAATTTAGTAAGATATATCCCATTCATCCACTTTTTCTAAAAAACTTTCTTTAGATATATACCTTAAATCTTGCCAATTTAGAAATTTATCCCTAAAATCATTGATATTGCTAATTTACCCCCAAATCAACTCACATACAATTAAAATGCCCCTCTTTGTTAATTTAAGAGACTAAAAGAAGAATATTCTCTTTGTACTATTAAGTCTAGTTAAGATTTCTCTAAAATCCGAAAACGATCCTTTTGTATTGTACATCAAAAGACTTTACTCTCTCTCATATCCATCTTTTACCCCTCCTGTCTTTCAATCCCATCTCTTTTTTTTCCTCCCTATCATCTCCTTTCTGCTTATCTCATTCTTACTCTCTCTGCCATTCAACTCTTCAAACATACATACAATGTTACTTGATATGAATATCGTTATTGAGCCAGCACCCGTCAGAAAATATGTGAATTAAGTGTCACATTGAACTAAGTGCTACACGGAACAAAGTACCACATGAAATTAAGTGTTATATAGAACAAAGTGCCACATAGAATTAAGATATGGTAAGGGCCACCTCTTGAATATGTGGTCACCTCTAGAATTTATGGGGGTCACCTCTAGAATCTGTAAGAGGCACCTCTAGAATTCATGTGGGTTATCTCTAAAATCTCACATCACCTGGTAAAGTATTAGTACTACACAAATATTGATCAGACCTAGTAATTTAGGTGACATAAAAATTAGACAACTTACACCGGGATATGAAAATTGATGGGGGAGACAGCGTATGTATTTTCGGTGGACCTAAGATATAGGTTGCGCAGTGAAAAGAGAGTTTCACTACAGAGTTCGCGGGGGATGACTGGCATTCCATCTTTTTATATTGTTGAGTACCTAGTGGTACGGCCTGGTATAGCGTCAGGAAACTGGGTCGTAGTCCCGGGTATATACGGGACCCACTTAAAACACATAGAAATATAGAATGTCTCCACCAATTAGTTTCAAATAACATAGGACTTCAATTGACACGTGCAGTAGGCGTGAAATGAGATGAGTTTACTGCATATGGCAATTGGTGTTCGCTAATATAATTAATAACAAGAGATCTCTCATAATGTACCGTAGATTAATATGTTTTCACTTATTGTATATACATGATCTGATAAACATCTGACCAAGACCTCATTACTGCTTATTCATGTATTATATGTTATTGTTCTGGTAATATAATTGAAATGTATGAATGGTTATTATATATATAATAATCAACACATTAGAGACATATCTAGACTACACATCTTAGAGTATCAATTGTTTCTTTTACGGTGATGAGTTATCTTATATTTACAATTTTATTCATGATATTCTTTATACAGTATTTTCATAGTGGTATCATAGTATGCACACACGTAACATACATATGCACTTTTTCTCATTTTGTACACTCGTCAAGAGTTTTCTAACTCCCCTAGATTTGCACATCTAGGTCTAGGGATACTTTATTTTGTTTGATCAGGAGTCTGAAAGAGATCATATGTATTATGAAGAGCTAAAATTATCTTTGCTTGATTACCCCGTCTTATTACATTTTTATGTTTTCTCATAGTCTTATTGATTTGTTTGATTCTCTATATATTGGACTCGGTAGTTGTTCTATTTCATTATTCATAGAATAATGTTATCATGTGTGAAAATTTATATGTATTATTGCAGCGATTATAATTTATTATAGTTGATTTATATAACTTGTTCATATTACATTGAGGCTTAGAGTGTATACATGAGATATTCTCTTCACGTATATGCGTCACCGACTCTCGTCACGTGCCGTTTCCACGTATTTTGGGAAGCGGAGCATGGCAAGATTTGAAAATTTATTTCTAAAAATTAGATAATCTGCAACAGGAGAATTTAATTAACCCTAAACGTTTCTAGTTGAAGAAGAATTATTATTTTCTACAGAATTCCCCTCTATTGAAACTACTCTCAAAATTGAAGTCAAGAATGTTATTAGGGAAATGTGTTGTGTGAAGGATTCAGTGTGTATATTCTTTACATAAGTTTGTCCCCAAAAATAGCGGGGGGAAAGTCATATGCTTGAGTTAGTACAAAAGTCCATTCTCTACTGAAAGTATTGCTTTTCCGTTTGTTGAAATTCCTCACGCAAAATTATCAGCTAAAGAAAATAAACCAAGACGAATAACACACATAAACCAGTGAAAGGAAGAAAAAAAATTATCAGCTACAAAGCTTAATCCTAGAAAATCTACTCCACAGAAAACAAACCTGCAATCTTGGGTCCAGAATAAAAGGAGCCTATTAGCTTTAAAAAGATGGTCATTTACCCAACATAAAACAAAAACCCATGCAAAACAAAAACCCAGAAAAAGGCATACCATCTGTCTGTAAAAATTCCACAAAGAAGAACTCGAAAACGGAGAGCTCTCAACTCGCTGGTGGCGACTCCGGCAGAGTTGCTCAACGAAATCCTAACTGGCTTGAAGAGACGAGAAGGGCTCCGGCTAATCGGAAACCATAATTGGCTTGGCCTCCGACTGATCGAAGGGGAGGACGAGGGGGGCAAGAGTGCGATCGGAGCTCGAGCGGAAGATAGAACTTTTTCCATTGAAATGGAAACGAGAACAGAACCTGAGCCCTAGATTTTTGGGCGTGGCATTCGTTGTCGCAGTTGACACCGCGAGAGAAGAAGGAGAGAGGGAAAAGGGAGCAGCTTTTAAAGGAGGCCGACGGCGGGGTGTCCTGATTCGTTTTATGAAGCAGTTTCGAGGTTTGATTGCGACAGCTGTGAAAGATCGGGTAGGGTTCATGGATTCGCATTCTGATCCGACCGTTGGTTGCACCCAAGATCTTGAGAAAATGTTTTCTAGATTTTCCTTTTTTCCTTGGGGGTGTTGGGGGTGGGGAAGGAAATATATAACCTTGTTTTGTTTCTTGTGAGTGAGGGAAAAAACATAATTTCCAATCAATGAAAAAATTAGTATATTGCTTTATCGGCGGTGAAAAATGACCGACAGAGCGGTGGAGAAGGAGAGCGGAGGAGGAGGAAGAAGGTGGGGAGAGGTTTGACTTTGCTAGAAGAAAGAGTAGAAGGAAAGCGGGGAAGGAGGGGGGAGGGGAAAGAGGTGGAGGAAAGAGGGGGAGGGGAGAGGGTGGTGGCTGGCCGTGCTCTCTCTCCAGAAGACGGACCAGACGGACAAAGTTTCTATATGAGTCACAGGAGAAAACTTCCCTTCGGTCGGTTTTGAATATATAACATTTTTTATTAATTATTTTTTAAACCTTCAAATTAAAAGTTTGACTTGTTTTTTCTCTTTTTAAATCCTTATGATTAAAAAAAGTTTCCCTTTTTAGGAAAGGCATAGTCACAACACACAAATTTTATATAAGTCCTATTTTTGTCTTTATTGTATCAGCCGCAGAGGGAGGTGAATAATTTGGCTAAACTACACTACTATTATATCGGTGACGGTAAAAACCGACCGAAGGAGGAGAAAGGAGGAGGAGGAGGAAGAAGGAGAAGGAAGGAGAATGAGGGGAAGAAAAGAAGAAGAAGAGGGGAGTGGAGAGATGCAAGCGCCAGCGGCATTCTCGCTTTCTCTCGTGTGCACGGATGAAAGGAGGGGGGAGGAGGAAAGAGGAGGAAGGAAGGGTGAGGGGAGAGATGTCGGCCGCGATAGCAAAAGGGCGATGGCAGCGGCGAAGGGCGCTGCTCACTCTGTTATGGTCCTAGATTTTAATCACTGAATTATGCTAATCATTTCCATAATCTTCATAATTATATCCAAACTAATCAAAAAATTCGGCAGCGTCTCCTCCATAATTAGGAGTCTGACTTAATGCAACATATACATTTCGGTTTGACATCGCCTACTTATAAATCCTTAAACTTGGATCATATGAATTCAACTCAACAATCAATCTCAATGACAAAAATATAATCACATACCCAAATGTACACCCCTTGGTATCACATTCCAACATAAACCAACTCAAATCCTTATCCAGATACAACTAGAACTCATGTGTGTGTGTGTGTGTGTGTGTGTGTGTGTGTGTATGTATATGTATATGTGTAAATGTGTGTGTATGTATGTATGTATGTATGATGTGTGTGTGTGTGTGTATGTATATTCTTGAACCAACTTGTATATAATCAACTTTCTATTCTACTCAATAATATCAATTATTTAATACATATAATCAAAGCATTCAAATATAATCAAACATCTGGGTGGATGCACATGAGTGGCACTCCCTGTTCTCCCCGCATTCAGGTCTAGATGACTTGAAAAAGAGATTAATAACAACGAGATGAGCTTGATAGCTCAGTGAATAAAATCATCCAAATTAAAATTTGCATTTTAATTCCATTACAAATCAAGTATGATGCAGTTGAACAAATTCAAGAATAATCTCAATTATCTTCCTACTTATGGTGAATAGTGCAGCTTAATAGTCATTGATTCTTTTCACTATCTGATACTTATTTTTCGCACTCTTCTAGACACATGTATCCTAATATTCAACATATAACCTAGTGTTATACAACACCTAATCTGATTGTCTATCTCTTATATTCACTTGGTGATTCACCAATTATATACATTTTAGCATATCAGTTACATTGAGTTAGTAATACATTCGTATTTTTCACATGACTCACGGTCACAATCACGTCAGTCAGAGTATACAGTTTTACTTACTTTTAATTAGTTTAGTTTACAGTTCATTATTGTTCCTCCCATATACATAAGAAATGCAAAACACACTGACATCACATATTGCTGATGGTAGTACTCAATGTATAACCGTATGTTCATAAATGATGAAACACACAACAACCACATTTATGTACGGATGCCATAAACAATCACATTCATACATAGAATTCCATAAATAGCCACATCTATATACCGAATGTCATAAACAACCACATCCATATACCGAATAGCACAAAACATATAATCAGGAATACCATTAATGTAATGGTCTCAAATTTTAAATCACTGATTAACCTTAACCAGATTTATAATCTTCTTGATCATAAAAAAAAGTCAGAAATTTTTGACAGCATCTCTTCTATAAACGGGGATCTTGCTCTATAATAACATAAAAAATTTGATCAACTTCGACATACTTATAAATTTCAATTCTTCTACATCAACAATCCATTCTACTACTAACACAAGCATACACAGAAACACACACAACACTTTTTATTTCAAGAACTAGAATCAAAATCATACTTTGTCCAATAGAAACATACTTCCCAAGTCCATGTTCAGAGTCCATAACTTGTACTAGTACACAACTTATACATGTTGAGTTCCAAAAGTTTTATTAACATATTAAAGAAAATATCCCAAAAGAAAATTTAGTTTTAAACGAGTAAGTCTACTTTCCTTTTGACAAGCCACTTCAGAGCCTTATGCGGTAGTTTTGGAAGAATGTTAACATAACGGGGTGAGCTCCACGATTCAGAAAGTAAAACAATTACACCTGAACAATAATTAACACACCAACACACACACACACACAAACATGCATAACTGTCAAAGATCAAGTAAAAAAATCAAATACCAGAATACATGTCACAAACAATTTCGAGATGGATTTACACACATGCATATGGATATTATGATTTATTACATTTATTTTAAATTATGATAATTTAGCACAGCCTTCACACCCATCGGTTCCACCCGGTCCCTTCCTACAAAAATATAAAAAAATTCTTTTCATCCCATCTTCGCACTCACTGATTCCATTCGATCCCTTCCTCCAATAATATAAATGTTGTGACGGAATTGATATACTCTGATATTAATTGTTGCGTGCATAACTCGGGATACCATACTTATTATGATACCAATAGTTAGGAGATTGAAAGATCTCCACCGACGACCTCAAGCACACCATGAGATTAATTACCTCGAGACACGAGATGAATATTAAAAGATACAAGAAGAGAACACATAATTTAACGTAGTTCGGTTCAAACTTGTCCTACATTACCGAGGAGAGAACTTGAGATAGCTTTATTAATAATCTTGATACAAAGAGATCTAGCCTTCCTCTTGATGACACAAAAGTGTTCACCTTCCCCTTGAATTTATGCCTAGATTGCAAGAGTATACGTTCTCTCTATGCACCTTCACCTTGCTCCTCTCTTTTTTCACTTTTAGAGCCTTCTTGATTTTTAGAGCCTTACATTGTTGTTCACCACAACTTTCTTCTGCTCCTCTTATGCTCCACCTAAATTCAAGGTTATAATTTTTTATTTATAGGATTTTACAATACAACTCTTATTTGGATTATGAGATGATCTTGGCCATTGGATACTTGAAGAATCGTGATCAATCCTATTAGGAGTTGATCTCATTGATCAAGAAGGATTTTAAACCTTTTAATCTTAAGAAACAAATCTTCATTGAATATGAATTGAATCATATCCATACTCCTCCTGAAAAGGAAACTCGCAATCGCTTGAAAAGGAAACTGTTTCACCTTGATTTGCTTCTTCTGCTTCAAGCTATCGTCTTCTCTAACCCAATTATATTTTCTTAGACCATCATCTCCTCTTGAAAAATAAGGTAAAATCCTAACAATCTCCACCTTGACTTGATTTTCAAGCATTTAGCAAAACAACTTGAGATTTTAGATTACTACCTTAATTCTTTCCTTGGTTGTAACCATGTCGTGAAGCCTTTAACCTTGCCCCTCTCCCCGGGGCCTTTAGCGGATTCATCGCCATGCCTTGTGTTATCTCGAATCTCTCCTGAATGCACCCTTTCTGTAGTCGTCCTGCAACCCTTAGACTCATTGCAGTTTTCCTTGAAGCTCCACCTCAAAGTGAGCTCCCTTTAAGCTTTTCATTAAAACTCCCTGACTTAGTTTCTTTTCCGTAGCTTGCATTGCATCACTACCATCACCAGCCAATGTCACTTTATGACGCCTTCTCGACCATGCGCCCCCGCCGGTGTTGAGGCAATCTGCCTCTAATTCTGCCATGGTCTTACCAACTTTACACGAACATTGTCAAGGGCTTGTCGTGCCATTGTCTTTCACTGATCACTTGGTGATGGCCCACTTTTCATCGATGTTTTAACCTTAAGACTTATCGTCTTCAAATAACTGTCATGGTCTTACCGGGCCTTACCATCACACACTGCCATGGTCTTTCTTCCATCAATTAGGGTTGTCATCCACCACTGTATTGATGCTTGCCAGATCTATTGTCCTGCTATTGAGATCTTCAAAACTGATAGATCCACCATTGCCTGCAATAATCTCACCATGTCATGACTAGTTAGTCGTAACTTTGACCGTGATCTCCATCGATTCCATTACCAAACTGTACATAACTTGCACCAAACCTTGAAATCTTCTCGATCTGCACCCATTATTGCATCCCGAACGCCAAAAATCTAAGGTTTGACAACTTGATCGTTTGAATCTGACTACAATTGCGTGATCTACCTTCTGATCAATCTCGTCCATTGATCATCTTCATCACCCTCCGTTGTTTTTTTCTTTGACTTGTTGTCGCAGCGAACCTCCATAGGATGCTTTGTACGATGCCTCTGTGAACTCATTGAGCTCGTCTTGCCGTCTGCCATTGTTGATGATCCGATCATCGCCTCCGCGTTATCATGTTCAGATCTGAGCATCATTGAGCCTTGACGACTCCATCTTGATAAATATACTCCAAAAGTCATCGATCATTAGCTTAGAACAAATTTGAACTTTCTTATTGTCTTCTTCATCTTGATGCCTCCGTCGATCTCTGTCGACTTGACATCTTCTTCTTCATCTAGAGCACTTGAGTCTTGAATGAACACCATTAGCTTTGATACAATTTGTTATGACAGAAATTGATATACTCTGATATCAATTATTGCGTGCATAACCCAGGATACTATACATACTATGATAACAATAGTTAGCAGATTCAAAGATCCCCATCGACAACCTCAAGCATGCCATGAGATTGATTAGCTCGAGCACACAAGATGAATATTAAAAGATACAAGAAGAAGAACACACAATTTAACATGGTTCAGCCCAAACTTAGCCTCCGTCCGCGGGGAGAGAACTTGAGAGAGCTTTATTAATAAACTTGATACAAAGAGATTTAACCTTCCTCTTGATGACATAAGAGTATTCACCTTCCCCTTGAATCTACGTGTAGATTACAAGAGTATACCTTCTCTCTATGCACCTTCACCTTACTCATCTCTTTCTTGGCTTTTTAGGGCCTTCTTGGCTTTTTAAAGCCTTACATTATTGTTCATCACAACTTTCTTATGCTCTTCTGCTCCTCTTCTGCTCCACCTAAATCTAAGGTTACAATCCTTTATTTATAGGATTTTACAATATAACTCCTATTTGAACTATGAGATGATCTTAACCATTAGATACTTGAAGAATCTTGATCAATCCTATTAGGAGTTGATCTCCTTGATCAAGAAGGATTCTAAACCTTTTAATCTTTAGAAACAAATTTTCATTGAATAGGAATTGAATCATATTCATACTCCTCCTGAAAAGAAAACTCGCAATCGCCTGAAAAGGAAACTGTTTTACCTTAATTTGCTTCTTCTACTTCAAGCCATCGTCTTCTCCAACTCAATTAGATTTTCTTGAACCATCATCTCCTCTAAAAACAAGGCAAAATTCTAATAATATAAACATCATGTAATAAACAACATGCAACATTCTTTATTAATGTGAATGATCATCGCCAACTTATAATAATGACAACATGCAACATTCTCGAGTTACTACCATGAATGAATATCACAAACTTGTAATAACTATTAACATTCTACATTTGTTAATGTGAAGGAGTATCAACAACTTGCATATTTATCATAATTCATATGTAACATACAAGCTAATAACCAATTCTCATTAATATCTCATTAACAATGACACACATGCTTAAAACCATCAAACTTATGTATACATTCATAGAGCTAGCGAACATTTACATAATTATATATTCATGAGACTAGTTCTTTTTTAATTTATCACTATTAATGATAATTGAATTTCAAACGTGTATTAACATCTCATTTTCAACTATCAAAATATAGTTCTAGGGTTTAAAGACTTTACTCACTTTTTGTTGTGATCCCACGAGTATTTGTTTTGAGCTACCAGCACTAAAGTTTCCTAACCAAACACATAATCACTATATTAACATCTCATTTCACCTTATGGGTTCATTAATGCCAACATAATTTCTAATTATGCTAATTACTTAAACTATAACACAAATTAGTTTAAATCTCATCTAACACACGTGATTCAATCCCAGTCCCTGATTTTTCTTTTTGTCTGCTAGTTAGCCGCGGTGACAGCAGATTGGTCATCCTACCAGTGAGCGCGGTGTTTTGGAAATAGCAGATTGCAGAAGGAAGCTATAGGAATGTGATTTTGTGGTAATTTTTTGTTTAAGACTTGTTTTTATGGTTAAAACATAAAGAGAAGGAAAGTTAACGAGAGAATGAGTGAAAGGGAGAGCTTCACAAGGATTTCTTTCACTTCAACTCGGTCCATGGGCTGTCGCCGGCCTGATAGAGGGAAAGGGAAAGGGGAAGAGTGAGAGGAGCTCAGGGAGGAGGAAGGTAAAGAGAAAATGAACCACGAACAAAAAAATAAGACTTCTTGTAGATCTCCCTCTCACTCTCTATTGTATGAAATTTTCATAAAATGCCACCTGGCATTTGATCCACAATTTTCTCTTCCCCCTTATCTCTCATACCTCTCTAAAATAATCTCATAGTACAAATGAAAATATCTCATATATTATACTAGTAGGTATATATATGTATTTCATTATATTACACATGTATATACTCATTCATATACATTCTTATACACTCATATACATATGCATATACTTCCAAAATTAATACTCATTATCTACAAGTATATAATATGTTGTTAGCCCAGAGGCCCATCACTCTAGTTTTGATGATGATTAACTCATGTAGTTATAGTTTATTAATAATCTTGTGATATTTAGTTGCAGATATTTGATCAAGATTTTAGTAGATGTTTAGCTTCAACAAAGGAGTTTTGAAGCTTTCACGTGTTGATTCAAGAGCTCGAGCGTCAAGATCGCATCTAGTACTCAGTTGGAATCAAACTCGTTGGATCGCGTTTAGATCGAGTCTACTTGGAGAAGGAGTTCTACAGAAGACCTCGGTTTGTGTTTAGTATATTTAGATCATTATAAAGATTAGATAGTGTTGATATGCTCAAGTTCACATACACAAGTTTTAAAAGTTTGTTAGTTTTGATTTTCGGTTTAACTGATTTTGGATTTCATGTCAAAAAACATATATATAATATCTTTTATGTATATTGGTTTCTATCCATATACAATATGCTTCAAAGTTGTCTCAATATCATGTTTTTGTTTCTAGACAATTTTTGGAGAAAACGGTTTTCCATTTCAAAGTCTGATTTTTGGAAAATACAGTTTTCGTTTAAAAGCCAAATTTTCATATCACAAAAATGGTTCAAATAATTTGTAATATGTGTTAAATTTTAGTCACACATATTTGTATTTCAAAAATCTAATAGGAACTTATTTTTGTAGAATTTATGTGATTTTATGGGATTTATTTGAAGATAAAAAGACAAGTTTTTAATCCCTTAAAAACCCTGCCAGACTCTGCTGGCGGTCGACCGACGGTCGATCGGACCAGTGGTCGGTCAACCGTTGTGCACGAGGACGTGCACATGGCCAGCCACTTCGATCGGTCGACCGCGCGATCGACCGACTGAAAGCACCCCACTCTCGGGTGGGGGCCAGTCGACCGGGCGGTCGACCATTGGCTTTGGCCCAGTCGACCGGGCGGTCGACTGGAGGCACAACGGTCATAAAAATGACCGTTGGCTAGTCGACCGGGCAGTCGACCGGAAGGTCATTTCTGACCTTTCCTGGCTGCCCACGGGCAGAATTTTGAGAGGGTATAAATACCCATCTCTTAAGCTGGTTTCTTCATGGTTTGAGAGAGAAAAAATTTCTTA
Organism: Agave tequilana; assembly: GCA_038442645.1. NCBI lineage: Eukaryota > Viridiplantae > Streptophyta > Magnoliopsida > Asparagales > Asparagaceae > Agave > Agave tequilana. Next base: position 42,214 of record JAVJIF010021682.1, read on the forward strand.
TCTTTCTAAGTGTTTAACAGCAAGTTTTTAAAAGAGTTTTGGGCTTAAAGATTTTATCTTTATTTGTTTTTAGAGGGTTGAAAAAATTAAAGAAAAATAAAGTCTTTAGGAATTAGTTTTTGATCTTCATTTCTATAACTATCTAGAAGTTTTCCCAAGAGTTTTTCATTGTGATTTGGATTTTCAAACTCTTTATTTTTCTCATACTTGAGATATCTATCTATCCTATCTATAGGATCTTGTTTGTGAGGAAAATTGGTTTGTGGTTTAGTGAGACCATCAAGAGTTATAAACCTTCTTTTATTTGAGTTCCCTCTTGTGCAGAGGTGAATGTGGAGGTTATGTTGGTATTCCTCTAAGTGTAAAGGTGATTGAGGTTGGTATTTGACTTTGAGCCTTATCCCTCTAGTGAGAGATGATTATGGAGGAGTGTTTGAGTTTGTTGGTATCCGTCTAAGTATAGAAGTGATTGTGATTAGAGTGTTGGCTTTGAGCCAAATCTCTCTATTGAGGGTTGATTGTTGTTTAGTTAAGTGCCTATCCCTCTAAGTGAATAGGTGATTGTTGTTGTGCCTTACCTCTTGTGAAGAGATTGTATTTGTTGGAGAGAGAAGTTGTGTACTCTTAGATTGTATTACCCAAAATCCTCAGTGGAGATTCCCTGTGTGGGAAGTCCTGTATGGACGATATAGTAGAAATCCTTCTGTGTGAAGGCGGGGACGTAGAGCAGTGGCTCGAACCTCGAAACATATCTTGTTGTTTGCGATTGATCCACTATCTCTAACTCTCTCTCTCTTATATTGTGCCTTGAATTATTTCATATTGTTCATATCATACTTATATGCTTGATTTTGATTGTGTGCCATACTTGTGTTGAACCACGAGAGCTTTACATAGCACCTCAACTCTTATTTAGAAGAATTTAGAGGAATTTAGAGGAGATAGTCCAGAGCCCTTCACCGGGAATTCGACTACACTCTTTGATTGCACTAAGTGTATTGCAATTAGTTTTTTAATTCTGCATCATTTGTCATTAGATTAGCCTTACACCTATTCACCCCCCCCCTCTAGGTGTACTTTCATATGTATCTCTATATGAAATTATTTACTTCAAGGCTTATTAAATTTGATTTAATCCTACCATGTGATTACCAATTTAGTTAACTTGATTTAACTCAAAAATCAGTATACAAGGTTGTAGTGGTCACTTTCTGACCCGCCCAAGATCGTGACACATGTCTATCTTGCTTCAGACGGATACGCGACGCATGGCAACTTTCAGAACATGTGTAGTCGTCCAATTCGAATTTTGAGCGTGTCGGGTAATTAGTAGAAGAGTCAAATCTGGTTACAGAGATCTCTATCTCTAAGCCCAATCCTCATACAAATAAGGCAGTTACCTCTCTGAAGCAGTTCATTTCTATCTGTAACCAAGCACATACCACTAGATAATGTACTCTCTCTTTCCTATATCGATTCAAGCCTGGGTGTTCGGCTCAACGACTGTCGAGATAAGAACAAGTGTTCAATCTGAGTAGAATTTTCTAACCTTATCTATTTGACATGGCCTGTATAAATAGGAGATCCCTTCCAACATAAAAGGGATCACGTTCACCTGAATCCAGAGAACCCTATTGTAAACACCATTAACATGGTGGAATTTCTCTCTCCCTCTCTGTGATGTTTTCCCTCTTTTGATTTTTCGCGTAATTCTCTGTGTTTGTGATTGGCTTTTTCTGTGATTTGATTAATCCACTTCCCCATTTTGGTGCGTGGACTAATTCTTTAGGATTTACTCACTATATTTAGCGCTTTCATTGAGATTTATATACTTGGAACCATACCCTTGAGAGCTTTCGCTATCCAACACCCAAACCTTTCCACGAAAATATCCTCGCACAATGATCATAACGCACAATAACACCTCCCCTCATGACGCTAATGCTTCTGATGAATTCGATCCATCGGCCCTCTCCCGTGGACAACTTGTCAAGATGGTGATCGATCTGTGACGACGGGTGGACAAACATCAGGTTAAGGCCAATTGAGAGCGAGAACTTGTTGCCGTCCATCGCGATACAACGGAATGTGAGTGCGAGGAGGTAATGCAGGTTAATCATCAGCCACTCACACAGATAAAGGTTCTACAAGAGGTGCACCAACGGGTCATCAAGCTAGGCACATAGGAAATTCTGGCGGACTCTCTCCCCTAGGTCCACCAACACCCCGCAACATCGGCCGACCTATGTTTCCAGTTGAACAAGATGCGCTCCAAAGATGAGGGAAAGACAGAGGCTCACCCACTAAGGCTGCTCAAAGTCAGCCTAGACAGGTTTTTACCTTGATGACCACTCGAATGAGTCAATAGCCTATATCGGATCCTACCCTGACAGCTATGAGAGAAAGACAGCCCCCGTGGCTGTCCCTCGAGAAGCCCCATAAAAGACGGAGGCTCGCCCACTGAGCTTCTCAGAGTCAGCTTAGATAGGTTTTCACCTTAATGGCTACTCGAGTGAGTCAACAGCCTATATCAGGCCCTACCCTGACGGCCATAAGGGAAGACAACCCAGTGGTTATCCCTCGGGGAGCCCCCTGAAAGATGGAGGCTCGCCCACTAGGGGCTGCTCGGAGTCAGCCTAGACAGGTTTTCACCTTGATGGCCACTCGAGTGAGTCAACAGCTTATATCGGGTCCTACCCTGACGGCAATGAGGGAAAGACAGCCCCGCGACTATCCCTCGAGGAGCCCCCAGAAAGATGGAGGCTCACGCACTAGGACTGCTTGGAGTCAGCCTAGACAGGTTTTACCTTGATGGCCACTCGAATGAGTCAACAACTTATATCGGGTCCTGCCCTGACGGCTATGAGGGAACGACAACCCCGCGGCTATCCCTTGGGAAGCCCCCTGAAAGACGGAGGCTCGCCAACTAGGGCTTTTCGGAGTCAGTCTAAACAGATTTTCACCTTGATGGCCACTCGAGTGGATCAACAACATATATCGAGTCCTACCTCGACGACTCCCTATAAACAAAGACACAAGGCATCAAATAGGAGCGTCAAAAGCAATAATTCAACCCACAGAAAATGGACGGCATATCTCATAGTCACACTCATCCAGACAAAAATGGGTTAGCCCCGTCGTTCCCGTCTGCAACCGCTCCCCAATCCGTCAACCCTCTCCGAGCTTTTTCATGCCAACTGCCAAAGCTCTCAGTACGATCAGTCGATCTCCTGGACTGATGACACGACCCTCCAGGCTGAGAGCGAGGACCCTCGGGGCTCCGATTCTCGACCCCTAGCCGTACTCCGATGCCCTCTTCTCAGATGCTTGATCTAAGGGCTATGACCTCAAAACATAGCTACTGCGCCTCTTGAACAAGCCAAAGAAAATCGTAACGATCCGACTGGCACAAGATCTCAGTCCTCAACTCCTCGACATCCTTGTCATGGCTCTCCAAACTATTTCGCACAGCTCGGAACAGCCCCTGTCGACCCACTCCCAAAAGAAAGGATCCCCGACTGGGCTGAATCCATCTTTTCCTGAAGATCAGACACTTCCTCTAATGCCTTCCATAACTCCAGAAGCTGGCTCAATAGTCTCTCTTCAAGTCTACCTTCTCCCTCCTCAACGAAGAGTTCGCCTCTTGTAACACCCCGATCCCACAGATACGGGGACGCTACGTCGACGTACATATGCAGGGTGAAAATACCCTCACATATGTACGCTAAGCCTCAATACTTGAAATAAACACAATATATACGATAATTTCAGCATTAAATAAGTGCAAGTTTACCTACAAAAGGGTCAGTAATCATGATAGATATGAAAACATGAAAAATAAGGTAATAAAAGATAGGATAATATAGATACCTATGAATAATAAAAGTGATGGGTTTCCTAACAATATCCTGAGATACAATAGGTACTCCGTTATCTTGGATCTCCAACCTGGGCATGAAAACCCAGGGTCGTCAAATAGCGACCTAGTGAGTAGTAAAATGAAAGAAACAGTAATATAAAATATAATAGTAGTATAATCTCGATACTATATAATACATGTTTAAATACCAGTGGTACAATATCATTTTACTAACAATCGAGATGTATGCTTAGATATAAATAAGTATTATATTAACATTATAGCATTATAAATGCCTAGCATGTTACAACGGTGCTAGTTCTATAATATTATCCAATTATATAATATTGATATCAATTAATATTATCGGGAAGAGTCTTATATATCACCAAGCCTTATATTATTATGTTATACCAGTAAAATCAATTTGTTTAAGTAACATATAGCAAGTTTTATTATCTTATATTTATTATTTAAACTAATAGTAACAATAAAATGATGATATCATGATTAATATGAACAATTATACATGAAGTATGCAAAACAACCATACATAGTATTGTGATTATACAGCAATAGTGTGTCTATAGAGAATACATAGAACAGAGAATACATGAATGTAGAGTATACGTGAACATGAATAGTATATCTCCACATGAAGTGCAAAGTATACATGTGACATGGTGATGGATAAAATATCAGGAACTATAACAAGTATAAATGAATAATAATATATATGTACCGAGCAAGTCATGTTATTTATGCAATAATAACAATTAGTATCGTCTGATATTTTAATCAATCTCTTTCAGTGTCTCGTTCCACTAGCAGTTCATACCAGAGGTTGTACTCCAGCCGAACCCATCCGAACATGGCATATGATCCAAACGAGAGAGTGACCAAATAACAAGTGTTCCTGACATCACTATTATTTATACTATTTTATTATGTTAATTGGAAACTCAATGGTCAATGAGCACTAATCAGGTGGGTGTTTCCGTACATGCCCAGGATCACGACCTTACATTAGCTCCTGGCTGCTGAGACCAGGGCCATCCACTAAGAGGAGAACAGGAAATGGGAAACGAGAGCTCATGGAGCTATATACATCAGTAGCTAGCACTACCATCCCCTGCAGTGGGATAAACATGGATCCAGAACATTCACCCCATAAGATCTAGTCAACTGTCAAGTTTTTCCTATACTCATGTTATATTTATTATATTTAAACTACACATATATCAGGAATAAGAACAGTGCATGGTCAATGTAACACGATAACAGGACATGAGCTCTGTTGATAGCATGAAACAAGATAATATAAAATGGAAAATAAGAGATGTGAGATTCTAGAGGTGGCCCTCATGTCTTATATCCATGTGGCATTTAGTTTCAGACATCGCATATCAACAACACTCATATCCAGTAACAGGAGTATCACATCGATATCAGTAAAAGAAAACAGTCATGTAACAGGAATACAGGAATATTCATATAACATGAACAATGACCCATGTAACAGGAATGTAAAAACAATCAACGCCTATATATAGGTGAATCTATGTAACAGTGTTATAAGAATATAAAATAATTGTGTATAGAGTATTCGTGTAGCGGTAATATAAATTTATGAAATAATGGTATCCAGTGGAATAGCGTATCCGTGCATCAGTGGTACATGAATATGAAATAAATAGTGTTCGGTGTAATAGAGTGTGTAATGGTGATACAAACACATGAAATAACTGTGTCAAGTGTAAAAAATGTATACATGAAATACAATGTCCAGTGTATTGAAGTGTCCGGTGTACTTGATGATATAGGTACATGTAATATCAATGTCTGTCAGTGATAAAAGTAGTTAGACTAACAGTGGTCCAGTGTAATAGACCGTATAGCGGTGACAATGTCAAGGTGATATACGTAACAAGATCATGTGTTAATGTGTCTATATATATATAATTATTTGTTATAATTATTTCATTATTATTAACATGATCGATATTACAAAGTAATTAAATACAATTATCTAGGTTATCATATTTGAATTATCAGTTAATTTATAAATCTAGATTTCTTTATCAACATCTTTTAATTACTCAATATACATAGATAGTTCACCTATATTTATATTAAATCAAGAAACATAATAATTTCTTATTTTATTGACATGTTTAAAAAGCAATAAGGCATATTCTAATTACATTAATTTACCATTATAATTTATTAAATAATAGTTACAGTGATTTATCGATAATCACATTTTATTAAATAAAGCAATCAATTGATTTTATTCAACAAGATAAAATATAATTTATAACTGGAAAACATTGACATAGCTATTAAAAGGACGTAGCTTATTTTTCTACGATCGCAATGGCTCGAGAATCATCCAAATCAGACTCTGAATGCACAAGATATCGCCCAAACACTAAAAAGCATAAAAATGGGTCAAATATGTTATAAAAAAAATCAAAAATGCAATCATTATAAATAGTCAAGGGGTTTTCTGCAATTTTATCTTTATTAAGTTAGATGCGGGTTTGGGTTGCTAATGGGCCAGGTTTAGATCCAAGAACCAGACCCAATAAACTTAAGTGAATATGGGTTTTGATTAATAGGTTAATGGGTTTGGCTAATTGGGTATTGGTTTGTATGAGATAGAGACAGAATGAGAGAGGAGAGAGAACAGGGGATGCCATGGCCCAGGGGTTGCGGCATACGATGGCGCAGCCGCCAGCGGTGGCAGTCTGGCCAATGACGGGGCTGGGTTGGGTTTGGTCAAGAGGAGGAGCAGGAGATGTAGAAGAAGAGAGGGAAAGAGAGAAAGGAAGAGAGAGTGAGGAAGGAGAGAGAGATGAAAGAAGAAGAAGATAAAGGTGGTGATGGTGGGCTGTTGGTGGCATGGCGGTGAACTGGGCGGAGCGTCCAGCGGTTGTCGAAGGCAGCAGTTGCTTGGGTGGAGAAGGAAATGAAAGGGAAAAAAAGGTGGTGGTTATGTTTAAAGAGAGTGGTGGTTTTGGGGGTTTGTAGGTGGTGATAGTGGTGGAGAGATGGTGGAGATTAAGTTAGAGAAAAATAAGAGATAAAGGAGGATAAGATGGAGGAAGGTGACCGATGTCGATTGCCGGCGTGGGGGTCAGCAGTGGCGGCGGCGCCGGTTGGGTTTGGGGAGAAGGAGAAAGAAAAAATTAGAGAAAGAGAAGATGAAAGAGATTAAAGAGGGTTAAAATGAATTAAGAGTGAATTAGAGATAAGGATTAAATGGATTAGATGGAGATTAGGGGAGGTGGTGAACTTAGTCGATGGACAAGGCGGTTGGTAAAGTCGGTGACTTATGGGGGAAGAAAGAGGAGGATTAGAGGAGAAGAATTGTATTTAATGTTATTTAATTAATATTATTTTAGTGGATCAAATTTGACTAGTCCTAACATTTCTTAAAATTTTTATAAAATAGAGAATATTATACTATTATCCAGAGAAATAATGTGAAATCGGATTCAAGAAACTCAGTTTGGTTTGCAAACTAAAAATCCCGAAATCGATCAGTAATAACAGTCGACACCGGTTTGACCATATTTTGATTAATTCAGAAAAATCCCCAAAATATATATAAAGGAGAAAATATGATTTGAAGAATAATTTGGAAGCAAATTTTAGAAATTCAACTCCATTTATGAATTAAAAATCCTAGACCCGATTATCGGTATTGGTCGACCCCAAATTCGGAGATTTTCCAAAATAATTCAGAAAAATTCTGAAAAATCCAAAATATTAGAAAATGATGTCTGGAGATGAAAGCAGTTCAATCTGACTATCAGGAAGATCAAATCAAATTTTGTACATCGTATCGAGTACTGATACCATGACACGTCCATCCACGGTCCGGGGTTACATCTCTAGTAGCCACGTCCCTTTTGAAGCACGTCATCCACTCTCTTCTTAAGACCATCCACGATCATATTGTGAAAAATAAGCTTATAATCCAGTTGAGAGGTTAAGAGGTCGAGTAACTTGAGCTTTACGGGGCGAGAAAGCCCAGGAAATTTCTGGGATTTCCCCCTGTAGCCCCCCGATCCCTGATGTACGTATCACAGTATCAGTGCTTGATACAGCGTACAAAATTGATTTGACCTTTCTACTAGTCAGACTCAGCCGGTTTCAGTTTCAAATATTATTTTTCAATATTTTAGATTTTTCAGAATTTTCTGAAATTTTTCTGGATTATTGTGGAAAATCTCTGTAGTCGGTGTCGACCAATACCGATAATCGGCTTTACGATTTTTAATTCACAAATAGAGTTGAGTTTTTAGAATCGGCTTTCACCTTTCGTCTTAGAATCATATTCTCTATGTTAGGATATTTTTGAAAATTTTTCTGAATTATTCCAAAATCGGGCCAAATCGGTGTCGCCTAATATCGGGCGATACATTCCAGGATTTTTAATTTGCAAGTCAGATTGAATTTCTTCAAACCGTTTTCATATTATGTCTCGGGATAATATTCTGTAGTTTATGTAATTGTTGGGACCCGTTCGGAGCTAGCTAAATTTTTACCGAATAAAATAATATTAATTAAACATATAAAACTCTTTCTCTCTTCTTTTTCCTCTTCTTCTCCAATTCTTTAGATTTTTCCCACTGCCATATCTCTCTCTTCTATTTTTAAAAATCTCCCTCTCTCTCCCCCTCCCCTCTCTAATTCGCACATCCTCTCTCTCTCAAACTCCCTCTCAAACTCCCTCTCAAACCCCTCTCCTCTCTCTCTCCCCCTCTCTCTCTCTTTCCTCTCTTACTCACTGCCTCTCTCTCTCTCTCCCTCTCTTTGTTTTTTTTTTCAGCCCAGGAGGCCGACCGCCGGCGGCCTTGCCGCTGGCGAGCTGGCGCGCCCCGGTGGACGACGTGCCACCGGCACCACCCCCTCTTCTCCTCCTGCTTCTTTTCCTTCTTCTTCTTCTTCTTCTTTTCCTTTTCTTCTTCTTCCTCTTTTCCTTCTCTTCTTCTTTTCCTGTCTTCTTCTTCTCCTTCTTTTTCCTTTTCTTTTTCTTCTTCTTTTCTCTCTCTCCATCTTTCTCTCTCCCAGCTCTCGTTTTCCGGGCGTCGCCGCCGGCGGGGCAGAGTTACCGCCGGCGGGCCGCCGCAGACGCTAGCGGGGCTGGCCGCCGCCAGCCCCTGCCGTCCCTCCCTGTTCTCTCTCTCATTCTCTCTGTTCTCTCACACTCTCTCTCTCTTATTGGGTATAAACCCAATTCCCATTTAAACCCAAACCCGTTAGCCCTCTAACCAATAACCCATTTACCCATTATACTTAAGTTATGGGTTTGGGTATTGGATCCAAACCCGACCCGCTAAGAGCCCAAACCCGCATCCAAAACCCAATAAAGATAATATTACAGAGAACCCCCTTATAATTTATACTATTTGCAATTGATATATTTTTATTACATAGTTAACCCCTTTTATGTGGTTTTTAGTGTTCGGATGATATCTGGAGCATCCGGACTCCGAACCGTTGCGATCGTGGGAAAGAGAGCTACCTTCCCATGGTTAGTTTGCGAGTGTTTTCGTTTTTTATAAATTATATTTATTCATGTTTAATAAATTGAGTGATTGCTTTAGTTAATAAATCATAATTATGGGTAAATCACTAGAATGTTAATTAATAACTTAATTATAGAGAAGTCATGATTTGTAATAAGAAAATGTATGATATTTTAGTAAACATAAACAATAAAATAATACTTTCATCTGCTTCATGATTTAATATAACATATAAGTGAGAGATGATCATATTTAAATGGTTAGATTTTCATTCCACATGTTTTTATTGCATCATCACATCACTGGACAAATGTCAACTCATGGACATCTATTATGGCTACGCAATACTGCTGCAGGTGCAATGATACACGCGTATTCCATTATACCAGATATTGTCACTATTACATTGTCACCATTACCGACCCAATGGTACACTGAACACTGTATTGCATGTAAATATCCGTTACACTGGATATCGTTATTTCATGTTGTTCCATGTACATGTCTCACCATTACATAGATACTGAGATTCACGATACGATTACTGCATGTTTGTGAACTACTGATATATGGATACGCTATTACACGGGATACCGCTACATGGACACTCTGTGCATAGTTACTTCATGTCTTACACCACTGTTATATAGACTCACCGGTCTACATGCATTGATTGTCTATGTATTCCTGTTGCATGGATCATAGTTTATATTATTGCTACATGGATATTCTTATATTTCCGTTATATTGACCACTGTTTATGTACATGGATTATTGTTACATGAGTAGTCTGTCCTGTATTCCCGTTACATGGTTATTTCCCGTTATTGATATTGATATTCCCGTTACTGGACATGTGAGCTGTTGATATGCGATGTGTGGAACTAAGTGCCACGTGGGTCCAAGCCACGGGGCCACCTCTAGAATCCCACATCTATTGTTTTCTGTTTCCCGTTATCTTGTTCTATGTTATCAACAGAGCTCAGGTCCTGTTATCATGTTACATGTACCATGCACTGTACTTGTTCTTGCTACACTGTGTACTTTAAATATAATAAATACAACTTGGGGATGGGGGAGACTTGACGGTTGATTATATCTTATCGGGTGGATGTACTGGATCCATACTGTTAGTCCCACTGCAGGGGATGGTAGTGCTGCCTACCGATTGTATATAGCTCCATGAGCTCCCATTTCTTGTTTCGTGCTCCATCTTAGCGGAGGGCTCTAGTCTCAGCAGCTAGGGGTCCGTTTAAGGCCGTGATCCCGGGTATGCACGGGATACACCTACCTGATAAGAGCTCCTCGCCCATTTAGTTTTTAATTAACATAATAAAACAGTATAAACAATATGACGACAAGAACACTTGTTATTTGGTCACTCTCTCGTTTGGATAATGGTACCCGTACGCCATGTCCGGATGGGTTCTACTGGAGTGCGGACTCCAGTATGAACTGCCAGTGGTATGGGACACTGAAAGAGATTGATTAAAATACCAGGTAGTACTAATTGTTATTATTGTATAAATAACATGACTTGCTTGATACATGTATACTATTGTGTAGTTGTACTTGTTACTATTCCTGATATTTTATCCACTATCATGTTACCTGTAGATTTTGCTACATTACCTGATGCTTGTTACACTTCATGTGGTGACACACTCTTCATGTACACGTATACCATGCATTGCATGCCTTTAGTTCCTATATATCCTATAGACACTATTCCCGTATGCTCACATCGCTATAGAATGGTTGCATACTTCATCTACATGTTCACATGCATCACGTCAACAAAGTATATTATATACAAACATGAGACTACTGTAGACATGACCCGATGATAACATGCTATTGGTGATGGTATTAAAATATGACATTGTTATATTTCTACAGATTATTAAATTTCTATTATATGGTATCACTATTACATAAACATGTATTATATATTATTATCGTGCTTGTATTACTATAGTACATATTACTGCCACCTTCATTTTATCGCTCACTAGGTCGCTTTCTGACGACCCTGGGTTTGCGTGCCCAGGTTGGAGATTCGAGATATCATACTAGCATTCACATAGGAGACTCATCATCGAGACCATCATAGGTATCTTTGTGATTTGTTTCTGTTATCTTATTTATCCCCATGTATTCATATCTGTTTTGATCACTAACCTCTTTTTGCAGGTATTCTTGTACTTATTTAATGCTGGAACTCTTGTATATATGGAGACTATTTTCTGTACTGAGGTTTAGCGTACATACGTGAAGGTATCTCCGCCCTGCGTATGTACGCTGCCATAACGTTCCCGTACTGCGGGATCGGGGCGTTACACCCACGGCTACTTTCTCACGCCAGGTATTCAAAAAGTCCAATAACGATCTAGGCTCATCATCCAGGTTTTTTTTCACCTCCTTCTCTCTTCTCCTAGGCCCGGAGCCCCTGATCTCCTCGAGCGGCTCCTCGCCCAAAGCACAAACCTCCTCAAAGCCTATGCAAGCAGGAGACGTTCCCAGCCTCCGAAGGCTCTCCCTCTGACCACCAACCACTGAGTCAGAAGACAGACAGAAGAAGCATGTCGGACCCGCATTTGCTACGACCTTAAAACACAAAGGGAAGAAGATGTACAAAAAGAGGCGGAACCCAAAGACCTAACTATTTCTTTTCAAAAGATTACACCAGATATTTACAATCAATAGTAAAAAAATCAAAGAAGATAAACTCTCATTCACTTGCTTGGCATTTGCCTTTTCGAAAGGCCTCGGGAGTGGAAGTCAGAAAAGCTGCTTCCTCGATGGCAGCCTGGGCCACGTGCCCAACATCAGGAATAGCCGATGGAATGCTCATCTCCAGGAGCGCAGCGTCGTTGGGCAGAGTATTCGGAAAGGTCTCCCCAACTGTAACTGAGAAAACACCGACCACCCGCCCCACATCAGGTGCGGTCAGTAGGAGCCCCGATGTCAGGGTGCTGCATTCCTAGACAGAGCATTTAGAGAGGCCTCCACCTCAGCAACATGGGTAGCGCCGCCTTCAAGAGTATCCTGATTTCACCCTTAAAGAAGACCCAATGTCAAGCGAGTACTTTGGAGATATCCCCACGCTTCTCGTCTTCGTATCCTTCTTTGTACTTCTTGGATTTGAACACCTTCAGCGCGCGATGACAATCAGCTACAACCTCCTACTCACGTGCTTCTGCTTAATCGAGGGAAATCTGTGCCCTATTCAAGTCATCGTTAAGGCACTCTATTATCTTTTCAAGAGTGTCCCGCTTGGACCTCAGGGTAGCTTCCCCACCCTCTCTGCACGCTGAGCGTCTAGTCAAGTGCCTGCTAAGCAACTAGCAGTACAGACTCATTTTGTTGGAGTGGAGTCCTTCTTCAACATCTCTGAGCCCTTTTTTCCCTAGCTCCTCCCTGAGTCGCGCCAGCTCCTCTTCCCGACTCGAGCGAGTCGTCACCTCGTGGCACAAATCCACTTTGAGCCGACTGATCTCCTCAGTCGCCGCCTTCTCTCCCGCAACACTAAGCTCCTATATCCCCCAGTGCAAATCAGCCACCTCGCCCTCCTTCGCCTTCAGAGCATCTCGTGGTCATCCAGTAACTCCGAGATGAGTATGTGTTCTGAAAAGAAGGCCAAAATCAGACAGCACATAAACAAATAACACCAAACAAAGTCATCACGCTACTTTGTGTGAAAACATCGTTCTTCATGCGCCATCTCCGCTCCTTCAAGGAGAGAGCCTTGAGTTCCTCAAGCCCTCTAAGGAAATCGCCATACCCGAGGGCCATCTTGACAGCGCTCTTTGGAGGAACAATCTCAATTCAAGATTGGCACTGGTCCTCCCTGAAGACACCTCGAGGGACTATGCGACAGCCCCCTAGAGCTAACACCACCGATGATCCTTGCACCGTCCGCAGACGGAAGATGCTCAGCAACATCCACCCTCTCAAGCCCATGTGAAGACTCAAGCCCAACATCAACCAAGCTAGGGGGCGCCATCGCCTCAGTCCCATCCTCGAAAGGCAACGTAGCAGTAGAAGCCCTGCTGGCACCATCGAGGTCGTATCCGTAACCTCTTCAGCAGTTCTAAGGGCGAGCGAAGTCCCCAGAGTATCTTCCACATGGTCGGAGGATTCAACCCAATCCTTCTTGGCAACGGAGGCTGCTCTGTGGGCGTGCACGGGGGGAGTGGTTGCGGCTTCGAGCAAACTCATCATCCCCTCTCATTGGACTCATCGAATCAACACTGGTGTTTTCTTCTGCAAAAAGAAAACAAGGCATCGGGAGACAACACTCACTAACAGAAAACTAAAGAAATCCAGAATATTCCCCGGTTGCGTAAGGTGCGAAGACTGAGCAAGAGCCCTCTTCTTCTTGTTGGGAGTCATCCCCTTCGGACTCTCGGCTTTTCGGGATTAATGACTAGTTGGCTTACCCCTCGGGTAAACTCCTCCATCCTGGAATCAGGATTGCTCTCTTCCTGAACAGATTCCTCAGGCTGAGGGGCAAGCTGGCCCTTACCCGAAGCAGGCACCCTCAGAATAACTGGCGGTACTGAAGGTCTGTTTGAGTTCAGCAGCCAACTCCAATTGCGACTATTAAAGTCAACACCTGTCAGATTCTTGACTTCGGCTCGACATCGGCAGTAGGCAAGGTCCCCCGTGAGTGCCTCATCCCAGTTCTAGACAACCGAGACTGTCCCGCGCTAATCTTCCAAGTTGGCATCCCATGGACCGGACACCCGAACCACGGTGTCTCGCATGTCGTAGCCGCTGTCGACTATGTTGACGATAATCTTTTCCACCCTGCTCTGGAGGATAAAGCAGCTGCACCTAGAGTGGTCTTCCTCAGCAAGCACGCGACGCTGAAAACCTCAGAATGACAAGCCTCGGGAGTGTACAAATCACAGAGGGCCTCAAACCCCAGAATAGTACGCCAGGTCACCGCCGATAGCTGAGAGGGGCGACCCCATAAAAAATCAAAACACTGTGAACAAACTTCATCATCGGCAGCCTTAATCCCAGTGCCAGCACTGGGGGATGCATATATACACCCTCTTTATTAGGTGACGCCGAAGAAACATCAACATCGTTGGGGCAAAAGTCAATTTTTATCCCCGAGCTCAATTAAAAGCCATAGCTAGCTAGGTATTTATCCATCACCTCCTGGTCGCGAAGCTTTGAGATTTTTAGATCGAAGTCCATCCCGATCCTGATATGATGGGAAGTTCTCTTCCCCTTCTCCTCCATGGTGGACTTTCCTTTGTCCGCATCGTTGGAAGAACCAGATTTGCCCCCTTCTTCATTAGGTAAAAATAAGAAAACAGCTGGGATTGGAAGATCTAAAGAAAGAAGAAGACAAAGCAGAAATTAGGGGAAAGTGCTCAAAATCTTAGAGCATAGTCCTCATAACCCTAGAGGAACGAATTGTCACTTGATCAGTGCCTTACACGTGTTACGACGGATAAAGTCAACGTCGTCACCCCAGATATGTGATACCCACCTCGAATGCAGCGTCTTACAAGTGGCGGTAACCCAATCGACGCTGTAGCGAAGGTGACGCACATTTAAGGCTCTGCCTGACTGTATGGCCACACACACCACTACATGACAAAACCTGAAACGACAATAGGAACCCTGAGTCATGCCCAGAAAGTTCTCATTTTGTTCTGCTCCCCTCTCCATCAGAGTTTCCGAGAACCTGCAACCCCCCGAGGGAAGACCTCTTCTAAAGAGAAGGGAGCAGAAAGGGCATCTATAGTGGTCACTTTCTAACCTGCCCTAGATCATGACACATGTCTATCTAGCTTTGACAGATATGCGACGCGTGGCAACTTCCAGAATATACAATCTGGTACCTTTGTCCAATTCGAATTTCGAACGGGTCTAATTAGTAGAAGAGTCAGATCTGATTACAGAGATCTCTATCTCTAAGCCCAATTCTCATTCAAATAAGGCAATTACCTCTCGAAAGCAGTTCGTCCCCATCTGTAACCAAGCACAGACGACCAGAGAAAGATGGACTCTCTCCCCCCTATATCAGTTCAAGCTAATGTGTTCAGCTCAATGACTGTCGAGATAAGAAACTTAAGTGTTCAAACTGAGCAGGATTTCCTAACCTTATCTATTTGACACGACCTGTATAAATAAGAGATCCTTCCAACATGAAAGGGATCACGTTCACGTGAATCCAGAGAACCCTATGGTAATCGCCATTAATATAGTGAAATTTCTCTCTCCCTCTCCGTGATTTTCCCTCTTCGGATTTTTCACATAATTCTGTGTGTTTGTGATTGTCTTTTTTTTTGTAATTTGATTACATCCACTTCTCTATTTTGGTGCGTGGACTGATTCCTTAGGCATTACCCACTGCAAGGGTATTAACTGATGATTAAATAAGATGGGTTTTACAATTAAGATTTCATTTATCTTATTATCTAAAGAATCATCCAATTAGTCTACGATTGTTTCCATTTCAATCATTCCCAATGGCTCAGAGAGTAAAACAATTAAATCTAGATAATAATTAACACACCAATAATATATATATATATATATATATATATATATATATATATATATATATATATATATATATATATATACTGGTGTCCTTCCAAAAGGATTTAAGCCCGGATCCTTCCCACTCAAAACCAACTCCGACATTTGAATACAAGATCCATTCTGTTGAAGTTGATTTGTATTATTTCAAGTATCTATAAACCAAAAATCAAGTGTTTATAATACTTTTTGCGCATCTATCAAGCGACGCAAAATAGGCGGCCGAAAGTAGTGAGTTGGTTAGTCTATGTCTTTAGACATACGAATTCTTGATCCAGCCTTTCATTATGATCTAGACATTTAAAAACCCCTACAAAACAAATTTTGTTAGGTTTTAAATGTTCTACACTGTTAAACTAACCAACTCACTATTTATGCCGTCCGTTTTTTCCTACTTGATGCATGGGCAAAAAGTATTCAAAACACTTTATTTTTGGCTTATAGATACTTGAAATAATATAAATCAATTTTAATGAAGTGGATCTTGTATTCGATTGTTGGATGGTTGTATTTGAGTGGGAAGGATTCGGGTTCAAATCTTTTTGGAAGGACATAAGTCTCCCTCTGTGTGTGCGTGCGCACGTGCGCATACTTGTAATGGATATGGTAGTAATTAAAACATCAAATTTTATACCATAAATATTTAATACACCGTCTTCAATCACTTCCAGGTCCACCCGGTCCCTTCCTCTCATAATTTTAATAATATATTGTCTTTGATCACCTCCAGTTCCACCTAGTCCCTTCCTCCAATATATTTTTTTATAATACACAATTTTTGATAACCTCTGGTTCCACCTGGTCCCTTCCTCCAATTTTTTTTCTAATAACACAACGTCTTCGATCACCTCCAGTTCCACCTAATTTATTCCTCCGATAAATTAACAATAAATAACATGCAATATTCTTAAAATCACTAACATGAATGAGTATCACAAATTTGCATATTTATAATAACTCATGTGCGACGAATGACTAATAGATGTAACAAAAACTAACAAGTTGATAGAAGCACTCTAATTGACTTATCCTTCAAGTTAGTCAACTAATAGATGTCATGATTTCACAGACATTAGTATTTCATCCCCACCACCAGTTATTCAGTATTTGATTTGAACAAGAAATCATCTTAGCTTCATCATCACTTAAAATTTTATGATCATAAGGATGGACAATTTATTATGATTTACAAGCAGATATATACACATATATGAAATTCACAACCCATTTCTTAGCTATCTAATTCTTTTATCCAGAGAATATTCGTTATAGGCAATATATACCATATTCTAAGTTTAGGACAATTAATTATGATCCAGTCTATCACTATAACAAAAGTTTTATATTCCTATTCATACTTAGTC
The DNA here is from genome assembly GCA_038442645.1 of Agave tequilana. Classification (NCBI taxonomy): domain Eukaryota; kingdom Viridiplantae; phylum Streptophyta; class Magnoliopsida; order Asparagales; family Asparagaceae; genus Agave; species Agave tequilana. The sequence goes on from JAVJIF010021682.1 coordinate 59,544, forward strand.
TGTTACTACATATCACTGATTCTCATTAATTCAAATTAAAATTTATTAATCAAATTTCGTTGTCTGACCAATCGGTCCATATATCATCCGTGTTAAATTTATAATTTTCACATACATTCATGATATTCAACTCACACACACTAATTCATACATCCATATGCATACATAGCATTCATGCATCAATTTATACATGGTATTCCTGCATATACATATATAATATGCATTTATCAATCTATACATCCATACATATCCATATTCATACATCCACATAGGTATAAGACCCTGTCTACATGCATATATCTCAATAATTACTATATTAGCAACAATATTAGAAAGTAGCATACCACAATCTTCATGACCAATACTTAGTAACTTATCCTATCAATAAAATCATAGTAAATAACATGTAATTATCAGCATGATTTTAATTAACATGAATTACTTCATAACCAATTTTTACTTATATGTGTCTCTTATATATAACACTCATGACATTATATATGAAAAACTTTACTTACTGTTTCTCGGTAGTTCTACGGGTATCCAATGCATGCTACCGACACCACAATTTCCAAAACACACCAATACCTCATTATTACTAATCACGATCAGTAATTAACAACACTTTTACTCATTCTCAATCAAGATTTATACACTAATTGTTACTATAGTCCCGATTCAATAACTTATATTCATATTACCAATCTTCAATCTTCTTAATCTCGATTGTAATTTATAATACTCATGTCTTAACCATCGTTGTTAGCTTCCCGATTATCAGTTTACATTTACAGTTACTAGTTAACACAATTAGTCCTAATTCCATCAGGGTTAGTCATATCAACAGATATTTATCAATATTTCAATTTTAGGCTATTCATATCATACTGTATAATCCCGTTACACAAAGATTTCTATATCACAATTATCCCAAGATAATTTTCACTTTCATTTATTTGGTTCAATTTTGGTATTAACTCCGGATTCTGTTTATACAGGTATCAACACAACCAACTCAATAATTCCCAATTTCATGGCTAATGGACCTCAAGTGATTGTTTATCTTAGCTGATTTTCATTAACCTCTTATTAATTAGTTAGTATCCATGATTTTTTATCGGTTTCCTGTTCCATCTTTCTTTAGTCCACTCACCGGGTATAACCGGTGTTAATCAACTATTATCCAATTATTACTTACAAATACTAACTTGTACAACAATTTTGATATCATATGTATTTACTATCAATCTTCTCTTGATTATAATTATCATTATAATAGTAATCAATACACGAATCATAGCTTTTAACTAAAATCGGAGGTAGACTTTACCCACCTCTTGCTCTTGTCGATTCTCTTAACACCCAATACCAACACTGTAAACGTGTAGCTCTCATCCTCATGAATCCAACAACTCCAGAACCATGTGAATCGAAGTCCGGATGGCCGAGATATCACTCGAATACCCGTGAAATATGAAACGAGATTAGATACGTAATAACTAAAATGTGCAGGGGGGCTACTCTCTCGCTCTCTCACTTTGAAGATGGATAGATGTACAAAATTAATCTAGGAGTCATAGGAGAAAACCTCTCTCGCTTCGCTCTTTCAGTTTTGAAAATACCTTAAAGTTTTACTAATATTGCACTTATATACCCTATTATTCCCCCCCCCCCCCCCCCCACTCTTAAATACCTTATTATTTTCAAGACTTAGCACTTTGCCACCCTAATTATTATTTTGTCCCAAATTCATATAAAATATTCTCACTTGGATAATATTACCCTAAGCAATAAGGGAATGAATGGCTAATATGCAAAATAAACTATAATTACTTCTTTTACCTCTCATTTTACTTTTCCCCCCTTCTAATAACACCCCAACACAAAAAAATAAGTGTAATAGTTATTCCATATTTTTAGGTATCGTGTATGTATCACTGAAAAAAATTATATTTTATGCAAATCTAAAAATAATAGCAACAATTTACATTTTTTTTTATTGTCGTATCAATGGTTACGTTTTTCTCTAGCAATAAAATTGGATAACTGATTTGGAGTACAGCAAAAATGAAGTAGTCCGGGGGTACTGCAATCAAATATTATTCTTTTCACAATCTATATAATTTAAGCATACAATTTTATACAAGGCTAGCTACAAAACTGCTAAGACAAGGTTAGAAAGAAGAAAAAGAAAAAAAAATATTAATAAAATTCACAAAACTGCTAATAATTGAGACTTTAGGCAACATCACCAAAGGCAAAACTATAAAACATAGAAATTAACAACATAGCACCAAATATCACCAACAAATGCCATAAAGCTGAACTTTCATTTAACCAAAACCATAATTCAATACCATCTCTAACATTGAACCACATAATTATATCAAGGTAACATCAATTTTTTGAAAACGAAAACATGTTTGATAATGCATTGAAATATTAGTTTGAAATCCTTATGTTTGACATCACTTTATCAACCATGCGCTGGAAGATGATCCTGACGTTTCTGAGCCCAAAAGGCATCACCTTATAGCAATAAATTTCCGGCCAGTAAGCAATTTTTGTCTTCATCTGATGAGTGCATCTTGATCTGGTTGTACCCGGCGTAGGCATCCAAGAAGCTGAGAAGTTCATGGCCCACTGTTGCCTCTACCAGCTGATCGATCCTCAAGAGGGGGAAGCTATCCTTTGAGCAAGCTTTATTGAAGTTAGTGAAGTCGATGCAGACCCCTCACTTGCCATTCTTCTTCTTCAAGAGGACAGGATTGGAGAGCCAGTCGGGGTAGAATGTCTCTCAGATGAAGTCGGTATGTAGTAGGTGATCAACTTCACCGCTAATGGCCCGACTCGTTTCCTCGTTCATTCTCCTTGTTTTGTATATATACTGGCTTGGCGTCCGCCTTGATTGAAGCTTGTGGTAGATAATACTAGGATTGATTCCAGGAATATCGGGGGAGCCCACCGTGAATACATCCAAATTGTCTAACAAGAAATTTGAACAAGATCTTCTCCAAAGGATACAGTTTCGAGCCAATTCGGAGGACTTGCTCTGGTTGATGTGGATCTACAAGAAATGACTGGGTTCCTCCTTGGTCTTGTTGTCTGGGTCTCCCGACTTGATGGGTGAGTCAGGATTTTGGTTCTCTGATTCGACAGGGATGTCAGAGTCTTAGCTTTTGCTGTTCTGTAATTGCTATTGGTCAGCAATTCTCTTTTGCTTCTTATCCGTAGGGAATCTTTGTCAGAGACTTCTTAAGAGGTCATTATCATCCAGTCGGACTCCTTTCGGGCTACTGCAGCTATAGTTCAAGCCATTACCTGATCACCTATTATGTTAGCCATTCCTATCGGTGTGGGGTACTTCAGAAGTTAATGACAGGTGACAAGACGGCTCTCATCATATGAATCAATGGTTGTCATCATTACGAGTCTCTGACATGTTACACTTCAAGCTGTCCGTGGTTCGCGCGTCTTCCGCGTCACGTTGTGACGATGGGGAGTTCGAGCTCTTTCTTCTGCAGTTCGGGAAGACTGCAATTTTCGCAGTATGTCAACTTGCTTGAGGAGTCTGGTCTGGACACGAGTCGCTGCGTTTTTTTTAGGGTAGCCGCCTCACGGAGTCAACCCATCGTCGCTTGCTACTCTTCCATTTGCCTTTTCAGGTTGGAAAGCATCTGGAGGAGTTGCTCATTAGTGTGTCAGGATTCAGGCACGACTATAAGGACTCTCTATGGAGAGGCAAAGAAGACTGAGAATTTTCAACGTCGGTAATGTGGACGTCAGATAGTTTGGGGTGAAACTTGCAGGCTCAGAGACTTCAACGGCTTTCCCCTCCCATTTCGAAAAGGTAGGGGCAGCGACTATAGTAGGAGACGTTCTTCCTTGGTGGAGCCATGTCACCCTTGCGAAGCTGTTTTGAGAAGGGGTTAGGTTTTGAAAGTGGGAGATATCTTTGAGTATACACTCAAATGGATCTCA
>JAVJIF010021683.1:0-56106 GCA_038442645.1 Agave tequilana
ACATTTTCTATTCAGATTTCAAACATTGATCAAAGCCCCAGGATTCCAAACAGGGCACACAAACCACAGTTGTCGCTGTATCAATTATCATTTGCAATGGACCACGAGGAATTGTCATTGGGGACATCTTACAGATATCTTAGTAAGTTTTTAAAAGTAAATTTAAGCAAACAGCTTTAAAAAGTTACATTAACATATATTTTCCCACTCATAAAAAATAATGCTTACAAACGTAAACCCAAAACATGTCAGATATAACCAGTTTTTTTTTTTTTTTTATGTATGTAGACTCATTATTTTCCACCAACAAAGAAAACTAGCCAAATTTACTCTGCTAGAGATTCACCGAGCCAAATCAAGCCGCCTGACTGGTTCATCAAATTCATCAATGATTAAGTCCAGCAAAATAATCCTGTCTTCCAAATACTATCAAAGGATTCATGTTGTCCATCAATCAAATAGGATAACAACTATAAACTACAACTCTAATTCTACAAAAATTGCATCGAGAAAATTGTCTATGAACAAATAAGTGGACTTAACAAGGAAATGAAACTCCATCTTCTAATTCCAAATCTTTATTCCAACCGAGTAAAGAATACAAACATTAAACGGAGGCACAAAGCGAAGTCAGTTCTAGTTCCTATTGTTTATCGTTGATGTAAATAAGGTACAAATCATCTGAAAGACTTACAACTTACAAGATGTAAGGATCCCAAGGAACCCACAAAAATTCATCACAAACTATATGGAACCAACATGGAAGTATTCTTGCAACTAATAAGTAATAAGCATCAGGCAGGCCAAAATCAGTTACTTCAACAAATATGAAGGTGAAATTTCCAGGTAAGGAGTGTCTCTCTAGATAGAGTAGTTTCCATGGGTGGACTGCATTCATGATGCAATCATGCCGCATGTGCATCAAAAAAAAATGTATACCAAATGAATAAAAAGTAATCATCATAGAGCATCATTCAATCACCACAAATACTATATTCATTATTCCCATTGATCAAAGAGACACTAAGATATGATCTTATCATATGGAAATTAAATAGGTGAAAACTACCATCATAGAACCAAAAGTACAATGTTTGTTGTAGTCGAGTAAGGAAGCAAGCCAAGAAGAGAAATATATAAACAAAAAAAATCACAAACTGTCTGAAATGTTAAGATACCATAATGTTTGAACAGCTAATGCAAGAAACAAAGAGAGGAATGTCTGCTCTGCAGAACGCACCTGTAGATAGATGTCAATGGCTGTGTACAGTCCATCATAATTGGCCGTGCCAACTCAGGAAGCAACTTTGAAAGACTAATGAAGCTAGTTATTGGAAGAGTAGGATCACTTGCTATTTCAGCAAGATATCCATCAATCAATTTACCTAACTCAGCAAAGAGGCATGCCCTTTATAGTCACCCTTCTTTCCTCACTCTCAGTAAGATCAGAATCACAAGCAGTAACCTCTTGCACCAAAATCTACTGAGAAGGCTTTTCACTAAATCGATATCATAAATCTCTCACCACCTGCTTTAGCTGGAATCAGCAGATCCTTTACAGAAGCTATGTGCAGCTGTGAGCTTATCCTATTCATCAGCTCTTCCTTCAACATATCACCAGCTTCACAACCAATATAACAAAATTTAGTAATTTCAACAAAAATCTACATGAACACCCTCATCCTTTGGCAATAGCCAGATGAGGGTCTCCACCAGAGACCTGTTTCCTTATCGCATAGTCATCAGAAACCAGGCATCATATGAATCTGGCAACCATCTAACTGCATAAGCCTTAAGAGCCTCTCCAATTAGCTCGGAAGACATCCTTCCTTTGACTTGATAGCAACCATCACTCTTTTTGTAGAGATCAACATCCAACTCACATATGTCCTCAACCCACCAATCCTTTGGAACTGCATGGGTCTTCTGTTGATAGAGTTCCTATTTGAACCTGTTGATCTTTTGCTATAGGTATATGACCAGTTGACAAGAGAAGTTCACAGATGTTTTGAAGCATTGAATCAATGCATCTGCCAACAATCTTCAGTTCCTCGACCATGGGCAACAAAGACTTTGTTGTCTGTAAGACAATATATAGAATCTTTCCAGCTACGGAAACACTAGTGCTTAGGAAAATTTCAATTTTATAAATCAAATTCCCTTTATCAATCTCTTCGGTCATCTCCAGGTGCTCTGCTGCACATCGAGTGGCAATGACATTGTAAGCATTGAGAGTAACAGTCATGCCATAGCAGAATTTAGCGCATATCTCAAAGGCTTTCGGTCCACCAGGAAAATCATTGATGTAGATTTCATCCATACCATTTCATTGGCCTCAAGAACCATTTCTGCAACCGATAACTCTTCGATAAAAGAGGAAACTGCAAAATGTTAATTGGTTCAGATTGGCATCAGCTCAAGTTTTCTTGAAAGATGATAGCAGTTAAGAAGCAGAGAATCTACTAATAACTCGATAAAATTAGCTCCCTTCTGTACTTTTGTTTTTCTTTCTCTTCTCTCTCTCTCTCTCTCTCGTGTGTGTGTGTGTGTGTGTGTGTGTGTTCGCGGCTTTGCTGTTGTTGTTGTTGGGCATGAGAATTATCAATGCAAAGGCACCTGTTCTAAAAAAATGCAGATTAGTTCCCTATTACCACCTTTATCTCAAATAAAGGCACAGAACCCAAAAGATTATGACACTTTTCCTTTTAACTTCTTCCCAGAATCCTTTTCCCATTGATGACTAAAATACATACATTTTCAGTGGCACTGGGTTAGATTCAAACAACATTGCATTCAAATGAAACTCTTATCTTGACATCAGATATTACCCTTCAAATGATTGGTCAAGGATTAGAAGTTAAATTCAAATTCCTCAGAAGAGCCAAAAAATTATCAATAGCTTTTTATTATTTGCACAGCCTATCATGTAATCAGATAAAAACAGATTTATGGGGGGAAAAAACTTCATATATAATACATAAAGAGAAGACGGATGAAGTGGATATTCTAATTAAAAACACTTACAGATAAACTACTTAAGAAGCACTAGTTGCAACATAAACTACAATTAGTTATCATTGAAGAATGTGTCCACATAATACTTTTTTGCAAATGAGAATAGTATATCTTTAGTAATGTTGGAGAGCATATTTATTATGCCAGAAAGGCTGTTTTCTGTCTCTGTTTAGTGTTTACGCAAGAGCACACACCCATTTGTAACCTAAAAGATAATAAAGATTTAGGTTCTAGGCCGATCAGAGTTTTCCAATATTTACCAAGGTACTCTATTCCAGAACTTTACTTTTAACCTTTTTTTTTCTTTTTCATTTTCATCCTTTCTTTTCATGGTAGAATGCTATTACAGCAGTTTTTATATAAACTACAGTAACATGGATAACTCAACAAAAGAACAATACCTTGTGTAAATGAAAATTTCACATCCCCAACATAGATAATGATGTCAGTTGGAAGATCCGATGCCACAAATCTGCAGATTGATCAGACAATATAAGTCTCATACACTGTTTCTCGGAAAGAGAATGGTGAGCGCAAAACTAATAATCCATTTGGAGAAGTAATAACAGGGTAATCGAAGGCCAATAACATGTAAACCACAGCACACTCAATGTGTTTAGTATTCAATCGCGATGGAAATAGAAGGGTCTGTAAAGTTAGCTTGAGAGCAGCGTCCAGTGTTAGTAATTCACATTAAAGCAGTATCATATGATTTGGAAGTAAAGCAAGCATGGCATGCTAGAGCACATGCAGTCTACTAGAAACAAGAGAGAGACAACAACAGCATTAGAGTTTGACTGTCTACATCTACAATATTTTCTAATGTAATTTTCATGACATAAATGGTGTATTTGAGGACTGCTTTGGTAATAATGAAATCATGATCTATGTGGAATGTTTCCTTCAAACAAGTTCTTCTGTCCTGTGTGTGTGTGTGTGTGTGTGTGTGTGTGTGTTTTGGGGGGGATACAAGATGGTCAGATATTGCCATAACATGTGTGTTAATCTTAAAATCAAGAATAATTTTACCCAAAATTTTGTAGAATCTAGTATGCAAGTGCAATGCTGCCAAAAAATAAAAGTAGCACTCATTTAAAAGCAAACCTAATTCAATTAGTAGGTGGCAGGGAAATAGCCACATAAAAGTGATACGAAACAGATGACATTTTGTCTATGATTGACATGATGCTGACATTGGAAGCAAATGCAAATTATTCCTTTTACTTTAAGACACACCAAGTTTCAGCAATCAATACAGATGAGAAGCTAGAGAAAATGTTTTTTTAACCTGCATCAGCATTCTACATCATAGAGATCCTATCCATCTTGTAACCCCCACACAGCAGCTTAAACCCAGACGAGTCTTCAGGGAAATGATACAGATTATCGACCCCCAGGACTATAAGATATTCCCTTACAATTCCTCAAGTAATCTACCTATCTAGTTTGTCAGCTAAACCAAGAACTGGCTTGGTGGCAAGGTAAGCTTCTGACAACTGAAACAAAGCCAAGTGACAAGCTGTTTCTTTCTCGTCTACAAGCCAACTATTCCCTAAAATTGTGAGCATAGCAGTTTCTGCGTCCTACTTAGCTGAACTCAAGAAATAGACTCCATCCACATCATGGTCCGAAGATGCGCTACACTTGAAAATGAAACTACGTTGCAAATAATTTGACAAATCATAAAAGCCCCTAGAAACATATCACCCCAATTAGCCCGTAAATTCCATGAGCAAACTTGACTAATGAAAGGGGATCAAGCCAACATGGGAACCTCTTGCACCTGCCGATTGCACAGGTAACAATAAAAGCATCACTTTTTCATAACCAAGAAATAACTGGTAAAAAGGCAGAGTGTCTTGTCTCGTCGTGTCTAGAAGAAAGTACATGAGTGGTTGCCTCCTCTGCTGTAACAGTTCATAATAGAAATGATTAGGTGACTTGTTCACAGATTGGGTTACTGTAATTGGCCTGTTCTTCAATATGTTGTATGGAACCAAAAAATGATTTCTTCGCATCTGCAATCAGAATACCGAGCTTTGTTCTAATACCCAGAAGAAGAGGGACAGAAAACTGAAGCACAAAAATAACTCTCTAAAACTTCAATAACCTTGAACTAATACTTGAGAGAAAAGGAACATTAGCAGAGATTTTGCAAGTAAAGTCCCCCCAAAAAAGGGTGGGAGAAGTGGAGCATGTAATGCTTTACCTGGTCTATTCTACCACAGATTAATAATGAATAAGCAACAGAGGTGTGATTCCCAAATCTAAGAAATCATTAACAATACAACAAATGCAGTGTCTTGTTATCCTTAAAACAAAAAAAATGTTCACTAACTGAGAAACAGTTCCAAGATGTTCCAATCAATATTAAGTAAATTTCTAGCCCAGTGAAACATCAAATAGTAACAAAAGCTCTCACCTTTAGATATCCAACATGAAAAGGCAACACAAAAACTCTAATGCCCTCACCCATTACCAACCATATAAATAGAAGAAAAAACAAAATTCATATATAACATGAAAACTCTTTCCTTTTTGCTTTAAACATAACCCAAAAGCTTAAGATTTGCACAGAGCTAAAAAGACAAGACAAGAGGGCAGAGACCCATCTCTCTCTGTTTTCCAACCCGCAGGAACCACAAATTCTCTCTACAAATTTATTTCCTACTGCATTTCAGATTTGCTACCAACCCAACAAAACAAATCCTAAAAGCTTAAAAAAAACAAACATTCAAACTGACAGAAGAGGGGGGAAAGAGACAAAGACAGAAAGACAAGTTTCTCTGTTTATTAGCCAGCAAGCAGAGAACCAAACTTGTTCCTAAAGCTTTCAACTGCATTTGAGATTTAACCATGTCAAAAAAAAACTCAAAATGTAAGAACAAACACACATAAAATAACTGAAATCAGCAAAATTACAGCATAAGATGAGATTTTGACAATTACCCATTACCCACCGACCCACAAGAAATCATTAACCACCACATGCAACAGAAAAATAAATCATTAAAAAAAAAACTCACCTAACATTATTCCCATCAGTTTGAAACGCATCAGGCTTCGATCCCAGCTTCATAAACTTCATCTCTTTCTCTTCTTCTCTCTCCACCCAAATCGCCAAAGCTCTCAGACCCAACTCTCCATTCTTCCTAAAGTTCTCAAAGCTCCCTGTTTGTTTCTCGCTCTAGAATGAATCCTCGGTACTCGAGCCTTGTCTCTCTCTCTCTCCCCTCTTCTAGAAACGAAGGGAAGAAGGTACGTCAACCAAATAAAAACGAAGCAAGGAAAGAGAAAGGAAAGGGAAAATATCGGGGATTGTGATGATTATTCACTGGTCGCTTGCCACCTTTATTTCTCTCTTCAATTTTTCTGCCTGCTTGGTGCGAGAGAGGAGAAGAATAAAAACAAAGATTGTATTTTATTTTTGCAGGCAGAGGGGGGGGAGAGAGAGAGATGGGGGGGAGAGAGAGAGGGGTGCTTGTTGCTGCCGCTGCTGCCGCTGCTGCCTGCTGAGGTCGCTTTCGGTGGTGCGGCGCTTAACTGTGGCACCCAAAAATTAACCAATTTTGAAAGAAGAAAAGATGAGATCTCTCTTTGCTTTAAATTTGCTTCTAAAAATGAGAATGAGGGGGTGAGTGGGGGACCAAGAAGAGGACTTTCTGCTGGTCAGACTTAAAAATGTTACTTAATTAATCGTACCTTTTTCTTTTTTATTAATTAATTAAAATTAAAGAAAATTTTCAGCAAAGTTGTTATTGAAACAGGACTCTCTTTTTATTAATTAACTGAAAGGCATGTTCTTTGTTATTAGGGCTTTTGCCCTTTGGCCAATTGATCCTTTTGGTAATGTGGCTTCTAGCACATTTGACCTTTTACACCCTGTTAACACTCTCTTTGATTTAGAGTTAAGATAGAAAGTGGGAGTTAAAGTTAGGAGTTAAGTGTTACTAACTATTGTTTAGATGGCCTGAAAAGATTATACAAGTGCATGCACAAAATATGTTTGAAAATCAGCCACTTATAACTTTGGAGCTATAATTCAAGCAAATGTTTGAATTGGAGATATTTTGGGTCTGTTTGGATTGGAAAAAGATTTGAGAAAGCTAACAATGTGACCCACAAAATCAGTTCCTCTTGAAAAAATTTAGTATTGAGTGTCACACCGTCAGTTTTTCACTCAAAATCCACTAATTTGACTGTGAAAGCAGAATGCCAATTTTACTGACATCGGCGACACTTTCTCACAATTTTTCAGTAAAACAAACATGCCAGGTCGAAAAAAGCTCTAGACCTAGGGGTGTAAACGGGTCCGGTCGGGTCGTATCCGTGCCATATCCGAACCCAAACTCTCTCAAGAATTCGGGTTCGGACTCGGGTTCGAATCAGAATCTCTTCTTTCTTATTGGCTTCGGGTCGGATTCGTATTTGAAATAAGTATATTAAAGTTTCCATGAGAGTTATTTTTTAAAGCGTATTTCAATTTTATTAAATGCAAAATAAAATTATATACTTTGCTTTTAAAATAATATGATCAACTTCTCATTTTTATAATTTTATTAATTTAAATATAGTGAAATGCATGATGATAAGTATCATTTTATAACATTTACTTTCTTTTCGGGTGCGAGTTTGAAATAGTCATACCCGAACCCGACCCGTTAAAGATTTTGGGTCTGATTTTAGATCTGAACCCGACCCGTTTGTAAAAAATTGAATTAGTTTATCAAATTTTCGGTTACCATTTCCAGTCCCATTGAACCCTACAAAAAAAACAGCAGATACCCCAACTTTCTGATAACTTTCACAAACTTTAATGTTTATTATTTTGTGAAAGAAGTGATTATTGCTCAACTTAAAGCATCATTTTTTATTTTACGCTTAAGGAGATCCATACTTGTTAACTTTCAGTGGCCAATTATGAGCACGCTTATATTATTTACTAAAATAAGTGTAAATAAGATGTCCTGAGTCCTGCAAGGGATTAGACTAGTTATAAGTTTGTTTATATCTTGTAAAAAATACAATAATAAACAATTTGTGATAAGTTGTGTGTTGATAAACAAAAATAAAATTAATATAAGATGAGCTCCCGATTAGGATCCATCCTTTTCCCCTTAACAGAAGGGAGAAATACTACCCGGAAAATAAAAACATACACGCCAAGGGAGAAAATCTCATAAGATTTTTTAGAGATATTTAGAGAAATATTGCGACTTGCAACCTAATTATAGCTACGACGTTTGTTTGGACTGTAATTTGTAAAAGACTTATGCAACTCAATTACTACTCACTTGCAATTTAATCATCACTCACTTACAACCCACTTACAGTTAATTTTGAGGTCATGTAAATCTGTATTATTTTTTTATATTAATATTATTTTTTAATACTTAGTATTTTTTAGTTATTTGCAATATTTAAAATTTTTAAATCACCAAATAGTTAATTTTGTTGTGAACTTTTTTACTTACGACTTGCACATTATAACAACCAAACATCAAATACATTTTCTCACTTACAATTACTAACCAAACATCGTAAAATTTACATGCATGTGACTTATTTAGAACCGTAAAAGAGTTTATCAATTACGATTTACGAATTATGGTCAATTATGACAACTAAACATCCCCTTAATTTTGTCAACAAACTTGTGGGGTACGGATGTTTCCACCCCAAAAAGTGACTGTGGCACCTCAGTGATTAAGGCACCCAGAGGCACCCGCAAATGTGACAAAGGTACACCCAAAAAAAAAAAAAAAAAACCCCTCTTCTCCTCCTCCTCTCACCGTCATCGGCGACCCTCGGCCTCTGCCCCTTCCTCATCGGCGACCCCCCTGACCTCCCTCCTCCTCCTACCTCCCTGGCCTACCCCCCATCCCCCAGTTCTGGTCTGTTCGGTCAGATCTAGCCGAACAGGTCAGACTCTGTTCGGCCCTAGCAAATCCGCCACCCCCACACCACCCTGCTCCCCAGACTTTCTCGACCTCAACCTCAAGGCCTCCAGATCCCGCCTCATCACTAAGTTCAACTTCGACTTCGATCTCGTCATCACCGTCATCGACACAGGCATTTGGCGCGAGCGTCGCAGCTTCTCCGACCGCGTGACGGAGAGAAACGAAGGAGTTAGGGGTTGTCTTAGACTCCACCCAAATCTTAAAGCAATTTCAAATCGGACAACTCAATTTTTTGAAAGAAACGATCAATGCCATATTGAATATAGTCCAACATGAGAAGGAGCCAACCCGAAACCCAAACTTGTTGACCTAAAATAGTGAAAACACCATCTGCAAATTTGAGTTAGGCAGGGAAAAGAAACAGGACAACTGGACAAGTACATCGAACAGCTAAATTTTAGACAATGAATAGCATAGTATCAATTTTTTATTATTATTATTATTATTATTATTATTATTATAGTAGCTATCTTTTTTCTGTGGCTAATCTTTTATTAGTATATATGTGAATGTATTTATTATTTTTAAACAGATACTAATAATAAGTTTTTAAGGCAGCGGAAGCAGCGTTGGACTACAGTCGCAGGCTGGCCGGCGCTCTCTCCCTCTCTCCCCCCTCCAATCCACGTCAGCACCGCAGCTGCTAGTAATAGGCTTTCATTATGACAGCCGTAGGAGCACGCCACGCGTCACGAAATTACTAGATTGCCCACGGCCCAACCCGCCTGTTGCTAGCCGCTGCCCTTCATGCAGTATTAATTGGATTCTCATTATCCGTTGTCGCCGTCATCATCATAAGTAATATTTTTAATGGGGACAAAACTCTATTAGCTGCTCAGTGAGGTCTCATCACCAGAGGTGAGATTATCTCAACATCAGCTCCGTGCTATCAATCTCGTCTTTTTGCGATGAAAGCAATTAAGTCAGTAACATAACATCACAGATTTTTCAATAAAAGGAAATTTAGATAAATCCTAATCTTGTAACAACTATTAATTACGCGAGTCTCAAGATAATAAACTAAGGGACGAGAAAGAGGTGATCATCCTAATCACTCTACAATCACTCTAATCTCAAGATAATTAACCGATCGCCCGCTTACGTTGTGATCTCGCGCTTTCGGCTCTAAAGCGGGGTCCAGCGATCGGACGGCAAGCAGCAGCAGAATCTCATGGCACAAATTGTGAAAACTAATCCTTTATTTGATTTTTGTGCCCCAATCCCATGGAGGAAGGAATGATCATCGTTCGCTTTTGGGATCTTTCGTGGCAGCTGACGTCATCTCATCTCACTCTGGGCCAAAGGATTTTGCTCTTGTCTTTACTGCGCGGTGCCTTGCAAGCCAAGTTATTCCTGCGGAACATGTCAACACTTGGCTTCCGCTTCTGCTGCTGCTTTCCATTTGCACGCGGATACACGGAGGTCTCAGTTCCACTTTGAAAAGCAAGAGAAAGTCGAGAGAGTAATTATTAGGTTTTAAAAAAAAAAAATTAAAAAGGAGAGAAAAGGAAAAAGATACTTTCATGAAGTGGAACATCACAAATAGTAACTGCGAAGAATGATTTTTGGGGAATAATTTTGTGCTTCACCTGAAAAAGACAAAAAACGTTTTTGAAAAAGAGGAAATCTTTTAACTCTCGTTTTTTCTTTCCCTTTTTTTTTAGGTATTAAAATTTGATACGAGGTGGGCGTGTGGTCATGATTTCTTGCTTGTAGTTGCTAACTCAAGAGCCACAATTATTTTTTGACGATGCAATTCAAGCAATTAATGTAATTTCTAAAAAGGTAATGTGACAAATTCTTAAAAATTAGGTGATCATATAAGTTCTCTGTTTACATAGGGCCTATTTGGTTAAGGGTGGAAGTGAGGAAGCGGTAGTAGTTCCCTTTGGAAGTTGGGAATTGGTTAGTAAGTTTTTCGGTGTTTGGATGTTGTTGGGAAGTGTGGTTTAGAAAATGTTATGTGTAACGGTCCCAGTAAATTTTTTTTTTTTTTTTTTTTTTTTTTTTTTTTTTTTTATCATAACTAACTCAATAATATTTCTTCAAAATTTCGGCAGCACCTCCCCTAAAATATAGACTATGCCAAAATACACCACAACATATAAGGTCCACAATGGACACAATACTTCCAATAAAGCATTTCGGCACACTTTGCCTACTTATCAACATAATTAAATTCACCAATCAACCACTAAGGGAGTTACAACTTCCTTTTTCACAATACAACATGCTTACCATATCATTTTCCAAGTTCTTCATACATACTATCAAAGTTACTTACCAAGTTTATACTCAAAGTCACACATAAGGTTATACTTACAATTCCACACCCAAAATTTCTTTGCATGCATCGGGTTCCACATATATACATATAATCAGCAGTTACAAAAGTAAACAACACATGAGGTAAATTTTAATCATAAGTCCTACATGAAAATGGTCGATCACTCCATATCCAAAGGATTTGAGAACTTACATTGGCTTCTTACCCTTGTCCAAACCTGAAATTTACAACATGAATGGATATGAGCTTGAAAGCTCAGTGAGTAAACCATCTAAAATATAATAATTTAATTCCATAGACCAATAGGATTTAAGTTGATACAAAAGTTTACTAAATTGGTTTCCACTGTGCTATTACATATCCCCATTTTAAGTTAGATGTCTCAACTACCATGAAGAATTTAATAAAGCTTCTTATTATCACAATTTTAGTACATAATGGAAATGAATATAATTATCACCGTCTTCCCCCTCCTGCCGGTTCTCGCTCGGCCCCTTCCTCCAATAATATGTATATATATATTATATTCATACACATAACATAATTTTCACCGTCTTCCCCCTCCTACCTGTTCGCGCTCGGCCCCTTCCTCCAAATAACAGGTAAATATACACAAATACTAAAATAAAGTTATCACCGTCTTCCCCCTTCTGCCGGTTCTCACACGGCCCCTTCCTCCAATAATATAGACATATATTGCATAAAGCAAATTTTACCGTCTTCCCCCTCCTACCGTTCTCACACGGCCCCTTCCTCCGAATAACAAAATTTCAATGTATATCTACATGTGCACATCAATATCATAGATACTTTATACACATACCATCACATCATACACAATTAAGTTCATAGGATTTGGATTAAGACTCATAGTAAGTCTACTTGATTGTAGCAAGTTTTAAGCATACCATTTGGACACGGCCAACAATTATACTTAACTACGTCCACATAATCTCATTCTTAATTATAATTAATGACTAATCACCATCATAATTTAATCAATAGCACATGATTCCATAACCCAAAACAAGATTTCAGAGTTTATGTATAATATTAGCTAGTTCATGGCCACCCTTACAAGGTTTCTAGTTCACCAATTACTTTTAGTTACTATCCATGTTCTTAACACCTTTTTGACTAAGAGGAGATTAAGATTAGCTATGTTATACTTATTTTTATTAATCACCACTGAAATTATGATTTATAATAACTAGTTGTTGTAAAAACAAGTATATGTGTTCAACTTAAGTTTAGGACTCACCAAAATTCGCATTCTTAGATTCGACCCTCAATCGTAAATTGATGATAATTCATAGCATAGGAATCCAATTGGAACACGGTCAAGACCATTAGAAACTAGACTTCTTCACCTTTCTAACGGTATATAACATGACATACATCATTTCAAAGAATACAACGAACCGGACTGAAACTTTCAGTTAACATCTGTTTTTAACAGATTTGGCAGTTTTTAACATAAGGTCAATTTGTTGATTTTTGATATCAATTATACAAACCAATAGCAAGAACTTGAATTATCACAACCATGACTCCTCCAATTTCTTGTCTTGATTAAATTTTAATTAGATAGGAGTTAATTTACTCACTTTGTTTGACGATCGTCTACACGAAGAACTCCGTTGGTACCACCCGCCGAATCAAACCTTAAAATCAATAAAATCCTAATTAATCCATGATAAAATTTACAATCTAATTTAAGTGATTTATAGATCTTTTTACCTCAATATTTTCTGTTCGAAGAATTCTGATTTCGATTTGATTCGCGGATTTTCCGAAAACCACCTCGAAAACCCCTTCCTCCTCCTCCACAGTGTCGGCCGTCCTCCCCGGCGCCGCCCTCGTGTCCACCGGAGTCGCCCGCGTCCCCTGCTGCTCGCGCGCGCAACCCCTGGCGCCACCCTCGTCCGCTGGCGCCGCCCGCGTGCCCAGGCGTCGCCGCGAGCCGCCCTGGCCGCCGCCCGCGACCTCCTCTGGCGCCGCTCGCGCTTCCCAGCGCCGCCGCAGTCGTCGCGAGGCCTCCCTGGCCGCCGCCCCTTTGCTTGCGCGGCTGGGGAGCGAGTGAGAGAGAGAGAGAGATTTTGGATGAAGGGTCTTCGTTCGTTCACAGCCAGGAGAAGAAGAAGTAATTTGGGGAAAGTTTTAGTTGTTTTGGGAAGAATAAATTTCTAATTTTATGAATTTAAAGGCTTTTCCTATTTTGCTAAATTTTTGACACCTCAAGCTACAATTTCCAATATGCCCTAATTAACTCCCACCTCAAATTCTCTCTTGCTCTTAAGTTGCCACCACATCACTAGAGTTTAATTATTTTGAAATTAAAGTAATTTAGGTATTTATTTTTATAATTAGGTAGTTGTATTTACAAGTATTGTACTTTTATTAAGTATATACCAAATACATAATAATAAAATATGAAAATGAAGGTAATTAAATGTATATAAATATATATACAAATAATTCTAATATTTTCTAAATTTGGATTATGATTATCACACTGTTAAATAAATTCATTTAGGAAATAATCCAGATTTATTTAAGTCGGGTGTTACAATACTACCCTCCTTCAAAGAGTTTCGTCCCGAAACTTAACATACCTTGAAATAGTTGCGGATGAGATCTTTGCATTTCTTCTTCAGGTTCCCATGTAATTTCTTCCAGCTTTTGACTTCTCCATAAAACTTTCACTAAAGGAATCACCTTGTTTCTCAATTGTTTCTCTTTACGATCAAGAATTTGCACCGGCTCTACTGCATAGGATAGGTCTTCTTGAATTTGTAGTGGTGAATACTTGAGGACATGGTTGGGATCTGGTATGTATTTCCTTAGTTGTGATACATGGAACACATTATGCACTTTTTCCATCTCAGGAGGTAAGGCTAACCGATAGGCCAATGGTCCAATCCTTTCCAATATTTCAAAAGGTCCGACATACGAGGTCCCAACTTGCTTCTTTTGCCAATGCGCACTACCCCTTTATCGGAGATATCTTCAGGAAAACCTTGTCTCCTTTCGTAAATTCCAGGGGTCTCCGGCGTTTATCTGCATATGCTTTTTGTCTGCTTTGAGCTGCCCTCATCCTTTTCCTTATTGTCTGGATCTTTTCTGTAGTTTCTTGGACTATGTCTGGACCCAGTAACCTTCGATCTCCCACTTCTTCCCAACAAATGGGTGATCGACATTTCCTTCCATACAAGGCTTCGAAGGGTGGCATCCCTATAGTGGACTGGTAGCTGTTGTTATATGCGAACTCCACTAATGACAAGTACTTTTCCCAATTGCCCCCAAAATCTAATGTACAAGCTCTCAGCATATCTTCTAAAATTTGAATAGTCCTTTCAGACTGCCCATCAGTTTGCGGATGCGCTGCTGTGCTAAGGTGAAGTTTGGTTCCCAGAGCTTTAGCTAAACTGATCCAGAATCTGGACTGGAACCGAGGGTCTCGGTCTGACACAATAGTTTCAGGCACTCCATGAATTCTAATTATCTCTTGAAGATAAATTTGTGCCAACTTGTCCATTGAGTAATCCAACCGAATAGGTAGGAAATGTGCGGACTTAGTGAGTCGGTCAACTATCACCCAGATAGCATCATGTCCACGAGGTGACTTGGGAAGTCCTGACACAAAATCCATAGTAATATGATTCCATTTCCATTCCGGCACTTGGAGTGGCATTAGCAGTCCCGGGGGTTTCTTATGTTCTGCTTTAACTTGTTGACATATTAGGCATTTTTGCACAAACCTTGCTATGTCATCCTTCATCCCTTCCCACCAAAAATTTGTTCGCAGATCGTGATACATTTTAGTTGCCCCTGGATGAGCTGTGAAAGGAGTGCAATGGGCTTCCCTCATAATTTGTTCCTTGAGTTCGAAGTTAGAAGGTACACATATCCGGTTTCCCTTCTTCAGAAGCCCTTTATCAATGATGAAGTCTTGTGTTTCACCATTTAACACTTTCTCAAAGTTCTTAACTGACTGCTCATCATTTTGTTGTGCCTGATGTATCTTATCATAAAGATCAAATTCCACTCTAGCTTGGTTCATCTGGCTATCTCCAATTAGGATACCCTTTAGTGAAACCTCAATCTGCATCCTTTCCATCTCCTTTAATAAATTGGCCTGTTGAGTTAATATTGTAGCTAGGGATCCCTCTGATTTGCGGCTAAGCGCATCTGCTACCACATTGGCTTTTCCAGGGTGATAGTGAATATTCAGATCATAATCTTTCATTAGTTCTAACCATCTCCTTTGGCGCATATTCAATTCTTTTTGAGTAAATATATACTTCAGGCTCTTATGGTCTGTATATATATCACATGATACTCCATATAAATAATGTCGCCAATTTTTAGAGCAAATATAACTGCAGCCAGTTCCAAGTCATGGGTGGGATAGTTCTCCTCATGGTTTCTAAGTTGCCTGGAGGCATAAGCAATTACTCTTCCATGCTGCATTAATACACAACCCAGTCCCGACTTTGATGCATCACTATATATCACATATCCTTCAGTTCCAGAGGGCATGGCTAGAATTGGGGCCGAAGTTAGCTTGTTCTTCAATTCTTGAAAACTATCCTCCTGACTTTCTCCCCAATGAAACTTGAGATTTTCTTGGTCAATTGTGACAATGGTGCCGCAATCCTGGAAAATTCCTCCACGAACCTTCGATAATACCCAGCCAGTCCTAAGAAACTTCGTACTTCTGAGACATTTGTAGGTCTGGGCCAATTCTCAATTGCTTCTATCTTTGCTGGATCCACAGATATTCCTTCTTTAGTAATAATATGACCAAGAAATCCAACTTTTTCTAGCCAGAACTCACACTTTTTGAATTTTGCATAAAGTTGCCTTTCCCTTAACAACTGCAAAACTATTCTCAAATGCTCTTCGTGTTCTTCCGAGTTTCTTGAGTAGACTAGAATGTCATCAATGAATACCACCACAAATTTATCCAAATATGGCTGAAAGATTCTATTCATTAGATCCATAAATGCAGCTGGGGCATTGGTCAGTCCAAATGGCATTACCAGAAATTCATAATGTCCATATCTGGTTCTAAAAGCTGTTTTAGGGACATCCTCTGATTTGATTTTTATTGGTGATATCCAGATCTAAATCCATTTTGGAAAATACACTTGCACCTTGAAGCTGATCAAAAAGATCATCTATCCTCGGAAGTGGGTATCTATTCTTGATGGTGACTTTATTCAACTCCCTGTAATCTATGCACAGTCTCATACTTCCATCCTTCTTCTTTACAAATAATACAGGAGCACCCCAGGGTGACACACTTGGCCGAATAAATCCCAGGTCTAATAATTCTTCTAATTGTTCCTTTAATTCTTTCATTTCTGCTGGTGCCATTCTATAGGGAGCCTTAGATATAGGTCCTGTTCCAGGTAATAGATCAATAGAGAATTCTACTTCTCTGTCCGGAGGTAAACCTGGCAATTCTTCAGGAAACACATCAGGATATTCTCTTACAACATTTATGTCTTCTATTCTCACTTCCTCTTTCTCCTTGGATAATACTGTTGCCAAAAATCCTTGACATCCATGTCGTAATAGCTTGGTGGCTTTTAAGGCCGAGATCACAGGAATGCTGACTTTATTCCTTGTCCCTTCGAACACATATCCTGGGGTCCCTGGTATTTTGAAAATTATTTTCTTTTGATGGCAGTCTACATGTGCATGATGTGTTGATAACCAATCCATTCCTAATATGATATCATATTCCATCTCTCCTAACTTGATCAAGTCTGCCTGTGTGTTCATTTCTCCTATGATAATTTCACACCCCTTATAATATACATCAGTAATCAAAGTTGTGCCTACAGGTGTGGATACCGCCAGTTGGAAGCTCAAGGGTTCGGGTATCTTATTAATTTTTAAGGCAAAAGATGAGGAAATAAACGAATGTGTGGCACCAGAATCAAATAATGCTCGAGCGATTACTCCAGATAGATAAATAGTACCTTCCACCATTGAGTTAGACGCCCGGGCTTCTTGTTGGGTTAAAGCATTCATCCTTCCTTGAGCCCTGGGCTGTTGCACTGAAGCCTGCGTCATGGTTGGTCGAAATGTGTTGCCAGACCGCCGAAAAGCTCCTGATGATACATTTGTCGGGGCGATGCCTGCAGTCCGCCTGCCTGTTCCTCTAACAGCACCAGTAGGTCCTCGAAGTGTCGGACAATCCCTCTTCATGTGGCCCATCTGGCCGCAGGAAAAACACTGTTTGTTTACCTGGCAGCTTCCTGTGTGATTACTGTTGCATCTAGGACACCACGTTCCTCCTGCGAAATTTTGCCGCGGATAAAATACATGTGGCGAGCTCTGAAAAGATCCTGTATTCCTGGGCCACGAGTTTGCCATCATTCTTGGAGTTGATGCTGACGAAGATCCAGTTCCTCCTCCGAACCTGAAGTTGGTGGCTCCACTTCTTGGTGTGCTGAGATATCGGAAACGTTTGGCAGATGGAAACTCTCTGGTTCTTATATCCTGGTTTTCTTGCAGGTCCCGTTCAACTTCTAAAGCCTTCTCCACCGCCTGACTGTAAATTTGAAGTTGAAATGGAATTAATTGGCTCCTGATTTCCGGCCTCAAACCTCGCACAAATCTTTTTGTCCGGTCTTCCTCTTCAGACACCATTTACCAGCATACCTTGATAGTTGGGTGAATTTGTTTTCATATTGATTCACCGTCAATAGATTTTGCTTTAATTCTTGGAATTCCATCGCAAGCTTGTCCCTCACTACTCCAGGTATATATTTTTCATTGAACTTTTTGACCAAGAATTTCCAAGAAATTTCTTCTCCTAGGGATTTGGCTCCTGTTTTAACCATTTCCCACCAATGTTCCGCCTCGCCCTGGAACATAAAAGAAGTGAATGATACCCTCTGTTCCTCGGTACATTCCATCACATCTAATATTTTACAAATTTGACGAAGCCACTCTTCTGCTTGAATTGGGTCTACTCCTCCTTTGTATGGCGGAGGGTTCAATTTTTGAAATTGCTCCAAGGCCCTTCGTGGATTGTTTACAGTGGTTAACTGCATCAACCAATCTGGTATCCGATCTGGGGCCCTCCGATCAGTATTGAATCGATCCATTGAAATCTCTTGATGGGTCGGAGGATGGACACTCCCAACTGTACTGTGGGGTGGGGCGTTCTCCTCAGAATTTGAATTCGGCGGAGGAAAGTTTAGGTCCATTACTACCTAGAAATATTAACAAAACAGAATTCTTTGAGACACGAAAGTTTCATATACAAAATGTTACTACTATTATAACTTCAAAAAGATTTGTTTACAAGATTTACATACAATGCTTATATTCATACAAAAGTACAAGTACACAACTAAGATATGTCCTTGCTGCACATTTGATTACAAAAATACAAAACCCTTCCCAAAAAAGTCCTAACCATGGAAGTCCAAAATATTGATCCTCCCAAAATGCTATGTCCTATTCCCCTAACTTCATGGAGTGATGTTAGAGTCTGAAAAGCTTCTGTCCATACTATCCCTGACTGAGGCTTCCTCCTTATTGACTTCTTCTTCTGGATCTTCTTCTGGATCCTCTTCCTCTGGGTCTTCTTCGGGGTCTTCTTCCTCGGGATCCTCTTCTTCCTCGGGATCCTCTTCTTCTTCGGGACCCTCTTCTGGATTTTCTTCCATTATACTATCCTCCCCGCATTTCCAGTTTTCATTATCGTCATAAAGATCCATATCTTTAATCCAACTTGAATGCCACCAAATACCCCCATAAAACATCCTTCCAGGGGACTCCACTTCATCATCAGTTGTGTCTTCCGGGTCTTCGGTTCTTAACACATTTCTTACAACACTCTCAGCATCTTTGATGGTACTTTCCTTGCTGCGTTCTGCTATTCTTGTCACCCTGGTGCTACCTTTGGATCCACCAAAGATAGTTTTTGGATCCGTTTCGTCAGACTCATAATCCCAGTCCATACTGTTTGCACTCCAACTTTGACTTTCTATCTCTGAGCCTTCTGACGACAGTTCGGGTGTGCTAGAATCTCCCATCTGAAAGGATGAGGTTTCATATTAGCTTGTTTTCATTTCCAATCCTCAAAATATAATAGATCAATCACACATATCTATACAATATATCAATAGAAAAACTTATAATTCTTTTACCAATTTCAGTTACCTTCTAGTTGAGTTATCCCTGATTTATCTGATATTTTACTTACCCTCCAGTCTCAGTGTCCCATACCACTGGAGATCCACACAATAGGCCCGCACCTCTCGTAGGATCCGTTCAAATTGGAGTATGCGGGTACCCGAATTGGAACGTAGGAGAATAGGCAAATATCATATATTTCAGGGAATCTACACACTTAAATTTTAGGGTCTAATAGTAACCTTCCTAGTACCCCCACTAACAATCATGTAGTGTACATACAACCCTAAAATTAGTCCATCTTCAATCTAAACCTTGGCTCTGATACCAACTGTAACGGTCCAGTAAATTTTTTTTTTTTTTTTTTTTTTTTTTTTTTTTTCATAAACTAACTCAATAATATTTCTTCAAAATTTCGGCAGCACCTCCCCTAAAATATAGACTATGCCAAAATACACCACAACATATAAGGTCCACAATGGACACAATACTTCCAATAAAGCATTTCGGCACACTTTGCCTACTTATCAACATAATTAAATTCACCAATCAACCACTAAGGGAGTTACAACTTCCTTTTTCACAATACAACATGCTTACCATATCATTTTCCAAGTTCTTCATACATACTATCAAAGTTACTTACCAAGTTTATACTCCAAAGTCACACATAAGGTTATACTTACAATTCCACACCCAAAATTTCTTTGCATGCATCGGGTTCCCACATATATACATATAATCAGCAGTTACAAAAGTAAACAACACATGAGGTAAATTTTAATCATAAGTCCTACATGAAAATGGTCGATCACTCCATATCCAAAGGATTTGAGAACTTACATTGGCTTCTTACCCTTGTCCAAACCTGAAATTTACAACATGAATGGATATGAGCTTGAAAGCTCAGTGAGTAAACCATCTAAAATATAATAATTTAATTCCATAGACCAATAGGATTTAAGTTGATACAAAAGTTTACTAAATTGGTTTCCACTGTGCTATTACATATCCCCATTTTAAGTTAGATGTCTCAACTACCATGAAGAATTTAATAAAGCTTCTTATTATCACAATTTTAGTACATAATGGAAATGAATATAATTATCACCGTCTTCCCCCTCCTGCCGGTTCTCGCTCGGCCCCTTCCTCCAATAATATGTATATATATATTATATTCATACACATAACATAATTTTCACCGTCTTCCCCTCCTACCGGTTCGCGCTCGGCCCCTTCCTCCAAATAACAGGTAAATATACACAAATACTAAAATAAAGTTATCACCGTCTTCCCCCTTCTGCCGGTTCTCACACGGCCCCTTCCTCCAATAATATAGACATATATTGCATAAAGCAAATTTTACCGTCTTCCCCCTCCTACCGGTTCTCACACGGCCCCTTCCTCCGAATAACAAAATTTCAATGTATATCTACATGTGCACATCAATATCATAGATACTTTTATACACATACCATCACATCATACACAATTAAGTTCATAGGATTTGGATTAAGACTCATAGTAAGTCTACTTGATTGTAGCAAGTTTTAAGCATACCATTTGGACACGGCCAACAATTATACTTAACTACGTCCACATAATCTCATTCTTAATTATAATTAATGACTAATCACCATCATAATTTAATCAATAGCACATGATTCCATAACCCAAAACAAGATTTCAGAGTTTATGTATAATATTAGCTAGTTCATGGCCACCCTTACAAGGTTTCTAGTTCACCAATTACTTTTAGTTACTATCCATGTTCTTAACACCTTTTTGACTAAGAGGAGATTAAGATTAGCTATGTTATACTTATTTTTATTAATCACCACTGAAATTATGATTTATAATAACTAGTTGTTGTAAAAACAAGTATATGTGTTCAACTTAAGTTTAGGACTCACCAAAATTCGCATTCTTAGATTCGACCCTCAATCGTAAATTGATGATAATTCATAGCATAGGAATCCAATTGGAACACGGTCAAGACCATTAGAAACTAGACTTCTTCACCTTTCTAACGGTATATAACATGACATACATCATTTCAAAGAATACAACGAACCGGACTGAAACTTTCAGTTAACATCTGTTTTTAACAGATTTGGCAGTTTTTAACATAAGGTCAATTTGTTGATTTTTGATATCAATTATACAAACCAATAGCAAGAACTTGAATTATCACAACCATGACTCCTCCAATTTCTTGTCTTGATTAAATTTTAATTAGATAGGAGTTAATTTACTCACTTTGTTTGACGATCGTCTACACGAAGAACTCCGTTGGTACCACCCGCCGAATCAAACCTTAAAATCAATAAAATCCTAATTAATCCATGATAAAATTTACAATCTAATTTAAGTGATTTATAGATCTTTTTACCTCAATATTTTCTGTTCGAAGAATTCTGATTTCGATTTGATTCGCGGATTTTCCGAAAACCACCTCGAAAACCCCTTCCTCCTCCTCCACAGTGTCGGCCGTCCTCCCCGGCGCCGCCCTCGTGTCCACCGGAGTCGCCCGCGTCCCCTGCTGCTCGCGCGCGCAACCCCTGGCGCCACCCTCGTCCGCTGGCGCCGCCCGCGTGCCCAGGCGTCGCCGCGAGCCGCCCTGGCCGCCGCCCGCGACCTCCTCTGGCGCCGCTCGCGCTTCCCAGCGCCGCCGCAGTCGTCGCGAGGCCTCCCTGGCCGCCGCCCCTTGCTTGCGCGGCTGGGGAGCGAGTGAGAGAGAGAGAGAGATTTTTGGATGAAGGGTCTTCGTTCGTTCACAGCCAGGAGAAGAAGAAGTAATTTGGGGAAAGTTTTAGTTGTTTTGGGAAGAATAAATTTCTAATTTTATGAATTTAAAGGCTTTTCCTATTTTGCTAAATTTTTGACACCTCAAGCTACAATTTCCAATATGCCCTAATTAACTCCCACCTCAAATTCTCTCTTGCTCTTAAGTTGCCACCACATCACTAGAGTTTAATTATTTTGAAATTAAAGTAATTTAGGTATTTATTTTTATAATTAGGTAGTTGTATTTACAAGTATTGTACTTTTATTAAGTATATACCAAATACATAATAATAAAATATGAAAATGAAGGTAATTAAATGTATATAAATATATACAAATAATTCTAATATTTTCTAAATTTGGATTATGATTATCACACTGTTAAATAAATTCATTTAGGAAATAATCCAGATTTATTTAAGTCGGGTGTTACATTATGTCTTTTCGGTTTTTGGATGATAATGTGGAAGTGAAAGTGAAAAAGTTGACCACAAATTGACTGTAAAATAATATTAAAATAAAAATTAATTAAGAAAAATAAAAAATAGACTAATTAGAATGCAAGTGAGATTTACATGATCAAAAAATTAACTGTTTTGTGCTACAACTTATTACAAATGAGATTTGCATGACTACAAAATTAACTGTAACACTATGGAAGTGAGGAAATGAATGTGTAAAAGAGAAAAGAAAAAAGGAAAAAGGGTGTTTTATTTTCCTTTTCCGGTGTTTGGATAGATAGGGAAGTGAGCAATTATACTTCCCATTTCCTTACTTCCGCCCACTTCCTTGCAACCAAACACGCCCATAGGGTGATCAACCACGAGAGATGACACATATTTGCCAATCGGTCTAGTTGTAGCACAAGTTTTTATTTTTCTCTTCCTACATCTGAATTGTAGTTAATTCAGGTGATTATCATGTACCTATTTAAGTTGTCATAGCTCAATCTACATAAAACTAGAGAACACGTGTGTATATCAAGTTAACATGTAATATTAAGTAAAAATGTAGAAGATCTTATAAAATGTTGGTTATAAACACAAGAAAGGGGAAAAAAAAACATAGTAGAAACAGTTCAAAAGACAAACATATGTGCTTGAAATACAGCCAAATTGCAACAAGACCGCATATTCAGATTCCAATTCAACTCTCTCAGTAGATTCAAGGTTGATAAAAAGCATGGGGGTGATGGGATGTAAAAGTTTACAAAGGATGAGCTTTGCCCATTGGCAGTTGTACCTGCGACCAGAGTGTTTGGGAAAGGAATCACATAGGTACAAGGGCGGAACCAAGCCTTGGCTCGAGCGGGCTATAATCCGCCTCATTTTTTTTATATATTTTCTTATATCTCCTTCATTTTTTCATATATTATTTAAACCCTTTCTATTTTGATTTTTTTAAATTTATTCTGATTCCGTCCCTAATTTAGTGGGAAATATTATTTTATTCTTTTGATAAATTTATATATTGCGCAAGTATATGTTATAAAAGATTACAGTTCACCCCAAAATTTATTCCTACCTCTGCCCCTGCACAGAGAGTTGCACTTCTGAAGAGAGAAGAAGTTGGCTATATATGTTTCAATGCATTGAGGGTGGGCACGTAGCAAAAACCACTACCGTACACATACATATTTGTGTGTGTTTAATAGCTTAGATTTAGATTCCTATATTTTCGTATGCATGTTGCTACACAACAAATGGCATGATTTGATAGCGAAATGTGGGTGTGAGCAACAAGGACAGTTTGTCCAGTAACAACCCTACAATTTTTGCTTTTGGATTTGGTCTGGAAAAAGTTTCACCTCATCATCCCCCACTAGAGTAGAGAGATTCCTCCCACATGCAAAAACAAGCTCGAAGGCTGAGAGAGAGAGAGAGATGGTGGTCACAACAATGGCCACATTTAGAGGGCAATGGAGGTTGGAGTGGATGAAAGTTTGGTGTGGGAATTCACTAGGATATATGAGCGTAAGTTTGCCCCACATTGTAGCTGTTTGAGAGCCACAGGTCCAAGATGGGTCCCTCTCTAGCTGGGTAGGTGGAATCGTTTGTGGAGAAACTTGTGGAGAGTTGGCAGGACTCGTAAAAAAAACCAAAATAACAAATGTGCGCATGAGAGAGAGAGAGAGAGAGAGAGAGAGAGATTTTGGCCAAACCACCTCGGGTGACAGTAGTGATGGTAGTGACAATGTCAGCAATGGGCAGTCGATGCATGCTATGGTGGCGATGGTACCACAGTGTCGAGAGTGGTTACAAAGGTGGCAATATTGGAGGTGGTGGTAGTGCTGCTCAGGGTGGTCCGAGCAGTGCTACTGGCGATAGTGGTGTTAATGGTGGTGATCTATGTAATGGCACTTGCAGTGCACGTAACGATAGTAGTGTTAGTACTAGGTGAAGATGTTGGCACTGGCGGTTGTCGGTTGTGGCTCGTGATGGCGACGACTGTCAACTGTGATTGGTGATGACAGTGGTGACGGTAACGACGACTGTCATGATAATAAAAAAGATAACAAAAGAAAAAAAAAAAAAGATTTTTTGAATTCACTTGGAAATTCTAAACTCCGATTCAAATTCTTATGTCTGACATAAACTTACTCAGCATTCTAGAGAATATTGGATACTCATGGGAATCAAATTCCCTCATTTCATGGTAATATGATTCCCAATGCGGAAGGTGGGAATTGTATATTCTCACATGATAGGAATTCATAAAAATATTTATTTCTCAAAATAATCTTATTTATTCTTGAAACTTTTTACTCTTATCTTTGCCAACATGGTGATCAATACCGCCGCCGCCGCCACCATAATTATCAACCACCATTGCCACCACTACCCGCACTACCGACTACCACCGCCTACTATAGCCACTAGCAACCGCCAACCACCAACAACCATTGATCGCCGCCACGCCTAACTGTTAACTGCCATAGCCGCACGCCATAGGTGACCGCCAACCACCACTAACCATTAGTTTCCATCACTATCGATTACCACCAACATCGACTATCAACTGTCACCGCCATCACTGACCGTCTCCACCGGTAACTACCAACCACAAGTAAACCATTAATTCCGCCGATCGTTGTCACTGCAATCGCCGCCAACCATCAACAAGTAATGATCGCCACAACCGTTGTCGACCGTCGCTACCAAAACTGTCGCCACTGGTGGCCGTCGATATCCAATCACCAACAACCATTGATAGCAGTAACTATCGTTGACTGTCGACCAGCATAGCTGCCCTCACAAGTCCCTGCCACCACCATTAACCACCCTACTATCGTTGCCAGCGTAACTGTCATTCCAGTCACTTTCACCACTTCATTAATCACCACTAACCTCCCACTACAAGGTTAGTTTGGGGAAAAAAATATTCAGAAATGTCGTATTTCTAAAATCTTTTTAATGCACCACACACAATAATAATTTATTGGCTAAGAGATGAAAATATTGCATTCCTTGTACCAAACAAACCCTTTGAGAAATAGTATTTTCTTTGGATACCTACAAGATAGGAATTCAGCATATCACCGATCGTAGAGAAAATTACAATACTAGGGAACATGATGTAGATGTGAATATATTTTTTTGGGGAAAAGACTCGTAGGCTTACATCATAACTCTCAATATGGGAAAGGAACTCCCGCTAGCAAGAGAAAGAAACTCCCATGAAGGAAAATGAAATGCCTAATGCACATCTATGAATCACAATAATAATCTCCACAAAACTACTAATAGGCTCAATATGCAGTCTTTATACGTTGTGTATGAGCCCTCACAAATCGCTAGTCCGGCTCAGTAGCTTCCAGACACAACAAAGTTGAATTGTTGCATAATACTCTTCATAGTGCATCCTGCAAAATTTAGTCTGAAAAATCCCTTCACCCACCATGGATGGAGAGATTCAACCCACGACCTTTATAATGGAAGGAAGTTTATTGTCACTTGAGTAATGCTCAGTTAGAGTGAATCTAATATTTACAAAATGCTAAGTTAGTTTATGTCAACGCTGAAATCCGCATAGGATTCCCATGTGGATCCTCACCTATTAATGATATCACATTCTAAGAGATAAGAATGTGATGCAAACGAATGTGATATCACATTCCAAGAGACAAGAATGTGATATCACATCCTCACCTATTGCTGGGCCTCACGGTCTTTTTCTCCCCCCTCCAAAAAAAAGAAAAAAAAGAAAAAGAAAGAAAGAATGTGATGCAAACGAGAATCTAACATTCCTGAAGATGCTGGTTTGAGCTTATAAAAACACGAGAATCAGGATAAAAGATTTTGATTCTCATATCAAAACACAACTAGAGTTATAAATTAGTTGGTATTGATTTCAACTTTCAATTTAAGTCCACCACTATCTTTTATATTATTTATTGATCTAGGACCAAACTACTCTACAATCTCTCCATCCATTTACAAGAGCCTATCGCCAAACTGAATATGTATATGATCTCTCCACTGTTTGTATGAGCCTATCACACTAGCACTGAATATGTTCAAGTATCTTCTGTTTGCCTCTGCATAAGCCTTAAATATGAGCTGAGAACTATTTTAATTGAAAAATCTAACCTAATAGGTCTCAGTTTATCATTTTTCTATTACTCATCGATGTGAGGATATATTCAGAAATGACATTCAACTCCACAGTCCCCTCCATTTGCATGGGTTTTAAATACGATTTGAGAACTATTTTGATTCAAGAGATTAATCTACAAAATCTCAGTTTGTTATTTTTCTGTTCTTCATCGATGTGAGACTATGCTCACAAATAAATATCCCAAGGCATATGTAGAATCTAAAATATAATTAATTTAGTTTAGAATAAGATGGGAACAAAAAAAGCCCTACCGTATATGTTATGTAGCATGGCTTGTGGACCATTTGTTTGAGTATCTAATCTATTCTCAATAAATAAACACTTTCACATGCTTCTATAATCATCAAAATGCTTTCATGTGAGTTGTTGTTCAATTTATAATGATACTAAGAATCATGTAAACAACTGCAGAAAAAGACTATAAATAAATAAACCTAGTGAGAAGAGAGTAGCCTTTGCCTCGCACATTTGGATGCTCATCCTTTGTCTGTGTCTTTTAAAAGAAAGGATGTGAAAACAATTAGCCTTAAATGAAGCAACTTATTAGCTAGGATGATCCTTTTCTTATCTTGTCTATTGGTTTTCAAAGGAGACAAAAATACAAGTAAGAGACCTAATCACTTGTCACCCTGATTGTGTAGCTTAATTGGCCTAGCTAGCTGGTTAAAGGGTGCAGGCTGACACAGATGCAGCCACAAATCCGAGTTTGGATGGTTGCTTGGCATGGGCTCCATTTTTATGAAGCATGCATTGTGATGCATGTACTGATGGGGACATCTCTCCAGGATTGCGATTCTACACCAGGAGGCGTCGTCGCACACTTTCAGTTTGGTTCGATTAGGGCTGCGAAAGTCAACTTAGCTATTTTTTCCTTTTTATTGTAATTTTTATTTATTTGGCAGTTTTCTTTTATTCCCATATCGGTTGTAATGAGATCTTTCTGTTGATGTAGGCCTATTTAAGGCTAAGACTGGTATTGTTATTGGTAGTTTTTTGGAATGAATGAAAATTGCTTTTAAGCTTTGTAGCCTGTGTGTTTGGGTGAGAAACCCTAAGGAGAGAATCCCGTCTGGTTCCCCGTCATGTACCCAAACTTACAACCATTAATATTAGGTTTTTTTTTCCAAGGAAAAAAAAAAAAAAAATCCTGTGATCACAACAGCCCCATAGTGGAGGAAAGGAATTCCCAGTATATATAGTACTATCGGAATAAAAAGAGAAAGAAACACATGCTGCGTATACACAAGTCACAACGAGTCAACGTTCACAAAGTGTTAGTACGTAGTCTCTATATTCAAACCTTGTAATCCGAGAATGAGTCTCCATGAATCACTAGTCAAGCATCTTCTTATGTATGCTATAAAGCCGATAAACTGCGTAATATATTCTTTTAATGTACTCTTGCAAAGTGAGTTGACCTGTTCACCAGATGAGTGCAAGTGACACTAATGAATGACAAGAACTTCAAAAAATATCATTTATGTAGATATATCTTTACATCACCCCTTTTTTCATGCAAATTTTGACGAAGCTAATTAACTGAATAATACCCTTCTTCTCCCTCAAAATCGTTTCATACTACAAAGTTACTTGCTCATAAACTATTAATTGATTGTGTCTTTGAGATGAGGTAGACTTTTTTGAGAAAAGAAATTGGGCAAATTTTGATTTTGACATTGCGCATTACAAACAGTTTCAGAAGATTACGTATGTCGATAGAGTTTGAGTGTTAGTTTGGACGTTCATCACGTATTTTATCTGAAATATGATTTATGTAACAATTTCTTGATACTTTTAAAACATATATTGCATCATTTTTTTTTAAAAAAAAAGTCTCTTTCCATAATTTTTTTTCCCCTTTTTGGGTCTAAGACAGAAAATGTAGAACCACTAATCAACAAGACCTTGGCGTTTGTATTGTCTCCCTTGCAAGATTGACAACTCAATCTAGACAAAGACACCACCATTTATTTTCTAGCACAATGACAACACCATTTATTATTGCATGGGACATCTTCCCTCACGAAACAAGTTACAAGTTGATAGATAAACGTTGTGATTATTTTATTATCCATTTCTCAATTGAAGTGGAGATCGATTGAAGTGGAGATCGCAGCAAGCAAGGAAACATGGAGAGTCCTTGGCTTCATCCCAAAGCAATTCTGATTTCTAGGGTTTTGAGGCATTGTGTGCATGCATGGTGGTCCATGGCTATGCAAGTACGTAGTCCAAAACATCCCTTTTCAGATATTTAATGTGTTTTTGGATGTATATGCATCATCAATCGTATGGATGTCTGAAATTATATTTTTGTCTGACTATTTTCAACAGTGTGGCTATAGGTTTTTCTTTCAACAAGTAAATTTTTTAGTATTTTGTATATTTTGATAGAGATATAAAAGGCTATCCGATATAAGAAATGGTTATTATAAAGTTAAAACTAGTGAAAGATGTATTATGTATGGCATAAAAGACTAGTATAATAAGAATGTGAGAGAGAGAGAGAGAGAGAGAGAGAGAGAGAGAGAGAGAGAGAGAGAGTTACCCATTATGACACAATTTTAGTGGTTGGCAAATATGTAATGATGTTTGGTAGCCACATTGGATTAGAGCCAATATTCCCCTCATAAGGAGTGTAACCACAAAAAAAGGAGAAAAATAAAGGAGAGAAGAAAAGAAAAAGATAAAGAAAAATAAAAATAAAAATATAACTCCAAAAAGAACTGTAATTAAGAAAGTGTAATCTAATGTAGATAACGAAATAGTTAATTTTATTACAAACATAAAGTGTGTGACCTTCAATGAGATGATAATTTTGTCGAAATATATCACCTACTTTAGAGAATCTTAGAAAAAAATTAGAAGATCATAATTTCAAGAAATAATCAGTTCCTTCTGCAAATTGTTGAGCGTTGTATCATTGAGAAAGAGACAAGGACTCTAAAAGCTTTTTCCAGTACTCTCAGAAAGGGGGGAAAAACCTCTAAAATTTGGATATTTCAGTTTCCATCTCGAATTTATTGGATGGATGGACTACTCATTCTTTTTGTTGCACACCATAAAACTTAATATCCAATTTATAGAATATAAAATATCATTCTCACTCTCACCGTGCTTTCAGAACATGCAGCGACAGAGATTGTAACTGTTGAAATATCAAATAAAAATGTTTTTATGACATT
The DNA here is from genome assembly GCA_038442645.1 of Agave tequilana. NCBI lineage: Eukaryota > Viridiplantae > Streptophyta > Magnoliopsida > Asparagales > Asparagaceae > Agave > Agave tequilana. Next base: position 30,012 of record JAVJIF010021683.1, read on the forward strand.
AATTTTGGAAGAAGAAGAGATCATAAGAAATGAAGAGTCACCATCATCAATTTAGAGAAATGAAGAGTCATCATCATCAATTTGGAGTCATCATCAATTGAGAGAAATAAAGAGTCATCATCTTAAATTAGAAGGAATGAAGAGTCATCATCAATTTGGAGTCATCATCAATTGAGAGAAATAAAGAGTCATCATCATCAATAAGGAGTCATCATCAATTGAGAGAAATAAAGAGTCATCATCTTCAATTAGAAGGAATGATGAGTCATCATTATATATGCATTATTGTCATTTACCTATAAAAGGCTAGTGTATCTCTTTGTTTTTTTATCAATCAAGCAAGCAAGAAAGAAAGAAAAGTTGAATAAGATCCATTCTCCACTTAAAATTTTAGATTATAGTATATTAGTCCGTAGACTAGTATACAACAATTGGTATCAGAGCCAATTCAATTTTTGTTTCATTTCCTCTTCTCCTCATGGCCTCCACCAACAATCTCATCAATCCACAAGTACCCAAGTTATTAAAAGATAACTATGAGAGTTGGTCAATTCAGATGAAAGCTCTATTTGTTCTCAAGAGTTGTGGGAGCTAATCTTTGATGGGTTTAAGGAACCTACACCGGAGGTAGAAGCCGCCTACACCGCCGAAGAGAAGAAGGCTCTTAAAGAGTAAAGAAAGAAGGATAGCAAGGCTCGTTTTTTACTTTATCAAGGGTTGGACGAATCTACCTTCGAGAGAGTTGCCGAAGCAACGATGAGCAAGGAAGCATGGGAAATCCTTACTACCATCTACAAAGGAGTCGAGCGGGTGAAGCGAATTCGCCTTCAAACTTTGAGGGGCGATCTTGAAGCCGCTCAAATGAAAAATGAAGAAAAAATCTCCGATTATTATTCACGATTACTTCTAATTGTGAATAAAATGAGGAGAAATGGAGAGAAGATGGAGAACATCTGAGTGATGGAGAAATTGCTGCGATCCCTCACATCAAAGTTCGAGCACGTGGTGACGACAATTGAGGAGTCTAAGAATTTGGAGGAGATCTCAATAAAGGAGCTTTTGGGATCCCTCCAAGTTCATGAGCAACGCATGCAAAAGAAGACTGGTTCCATAGTCTTGGAACAAGCATTAGAGTCAAAGCTGATTCTAAATGATCGTGGCTCACATAGTAGAGGTCGTGGTCGTGGTAGAGGGAGGGGACGTGGTCCCCAACAACGAACCACTAAAAATCAAGTGGAGTTCCAAAGCTTCAGAGGTCGAGGACGAAGCAATCGGGGAAGATTTACATCTGGACGTGGAAACAACAAGAACGTCCAATGCTACAACTGTCAAAAATTTGGACACTATGTCTCGGATTGCTGGCACAGAACTGAAGATCTTACCAATCTTGCCGAAGCAACAAATGACGTGGGTAATAACTCTACTCTTCTTCTTGCTCATGATGATTCAAGTGTTCAGAATGATGTTTGGTATCTTGACTCGGGTGCTAGCAACCACATGTGCGGGAAGAAAGAACTATTCATGAAACTCGTAGAAGGAGTTCATGAAAGTGTGAGCTTGGGAGATTCTTCAAAACTCTCCGTTGAAGGCGGAGGGAAGATCAAAATCTATCAAAAGGATGGTAAGCCCGAGTATATTTCCGATGTTTATTATATTCCTAACATGAAAAGTAATATTCTCAGCATCGGTCAATTGCTCGAAAAAGGATATAAAGTATATATGGAGAACAACCATCTTTGGTTGAAAAATGCAAAAGGAGGTCTTATAACTTGTATTAAGATAACAAGGAACCACATGTTTCCCTTGCATTTAAACACAAAAGTTGAGAAGTGTTTTCAAGGACTCATGAAGAATGAGTCATGGAGATGGCATCTTCTCTACGGTCATCTAAATTTCAGCGGCCTGAAGCTACTATCTACAGCCGGCATGGTACAAGGTTTACCAACAATCGATCCACCAAGTTATACTTGTGAAGTTTGCATAATTGGCAAGCAAACACGACTTCCTTTTCCCAATGGAAAGTCGTGGAGAGCGGAGGCACCATTACAACTTGTTCATACTGACATCTGCGGACCACTTGATCCCGTCTCTTTAGGAGGTAATAGATATTTTATTACTTTCATTGATGATTTCTGTAGAAAGTTGTGGGTGTACATTCTTAAAGAAAAATCTGCTGCCTTTACTACCTTCAAGAATTTTAAAGCTCTTGTTGAAGCAGAGAGTGGCTATAAGCTAAAAACTCTCTGATCTGATCGAGGTGGTGCGTACACCTCAAATATGTTTCAAGAATATTGCAGGGAGCAAGGCATAAAGAGGCAGTTTACTACTGCTTATACACCACAACAAAATGGTATCGCAGAAAGAAAGAACAGCACTATTCTTGACATGACAAGAACCATGCTTAAAGAAAAGGGACTGCCGAAGCAGTTTTGGGCGGAAGCTGTGGCATGTTCAACCTACTTGCTCAACCGGTGCCCGACGAAGCAAGTGAAAGGCAAGACGCCTCAAGAAGTATGGAGCGGCTATATGCCTAATGTCGCACACCTACGAATTTTTGGGTGTGTTACATATGCTCAAGTACCTGAAGTCAAAAGGATGAAGCTTGACAATCATGGTGAAAAATGCATTTTCATCGGATATAGCGAGGAGTCGAAGGCATACAAGCTTTACAATCTACTAACTAAGAAACTAGTGGTTAGTAGAGATGTTGTCTTCAATGAAGCTGAAGCATGGAGTTGGAGCAATGAAGAGACTGTCAAAGAGCAACCCATGGTGAATGAACCTGACGAGCCCCTACAAGAGGTTCCACCACCAACTACACCACCATCTCCTCAACATGCTACACCGTCTCCTGTAAGAGGTTCTCCATCTTCTGGGGAAAGTAGTAGTAGCGAATCCTCCGTGCAACGAGGTCCAATCAAAATGAGAAGCCTCAGGGAGATCTATGAGCAGATAGAAAAAGATGGAGAAACTAATCTCTTTTGTTTATATGCCGATCATGAGCCTCTCACTTTCCAAGAGGCTAAGGAAGAAGATTGTTGGCGATCAGCAATGAAGGAGGAGATGCATGCCATTCAGAAGAACGACACATGGAGTTGACAACACTTCCACAAAATCACAAGGCGATAGGTGTCAAATGGGTGTACAAGATCAAACGCACAGCAGATGGTGAGGTTGATCGGTACAAGGCGAGGCTTGTGGCGAAAGGCTACAAACAAAAATACGGCATCGACTATGAAGAAGTCTTTACACCAGTTGCTCGATTGGACACGGTGAGACTATTAATTTCACTTGCAGCTCATCACAGGTGGAATATATATCATCTAGATGTCAAGTCAGCATTTCTCAATGGTATTCTTGAAGAAAAGGTGTATGTACAACAACCAGAGGGTTTTCTGGTAAAAGGACAAGAAGACAAAGTATATCACCTAAAGAAAGCCTTGTACGGCTTAAAGCAGGCACCACGGGCATGGAATGCCCGAATTGATGGTTATCTTCATCAAAACGGCTTCACCAAATGTCCTTATGAGCATGCCATCTACATGAAGAGGAACCATCAAGGCGAATTTCTAATAATTTGTCTTTATGTTGATGACTTGTTATACACAGGAAGTTGCGTCGAGATGCTTGCTGAATTCAAGGAGGTGATGTTCAATGAATTTAAGATGACGTACAATTGATTGATGTCCTATTTTCTTGGTATCGAAGTGAAGCAACAACAAGATGGGATATTTATATCTCAAAAGATGTACATGAAGGAGATCTTGGAGAAATTCAAGATGAGTAACTGCAACCCAGTAAACACCCCAATAGCCACAGGAATGAAGCTATCAAGAGAAGGAATTGGAGATTTTGTAGACTCGACTTTTTCAAAAGTCTAGTTGGTAGCCTGAGCTACTTAACGATCACAAGGTCTGATATTGTTTACGGAGTCGGACTTGTGAGTCGCTATATGGAGACACCGAAGGAGTCTCATTGGCTAGCTGCAAAGAGAATTCTAAGGTATATCAAAGGCACACTCAACCTTGGTCTATTTTATACTTATGGTGAAACTGCAGAGTTAGTAGGCTATTCAGATAGCGACTGGGGAGGTGACCAAGATGAGAGGAAAAGCACCACTGGCTATGTTTTCAATCTTGGGTCAACTGCATTTTCATGGACCTCAAAGAAGTAAGGAGTTGCGGCCTTATCTTCATGCGAAGCAGAGTATGTGGCAGCTTCATCTACTGTATGTGAAGCTATTTGGTTGCGGAACATTTTAAAGGAATTGGATCATCCACAAGAAGAAGCGACTGTAATATTTGTGGACAACAAATCAGCCATCCAACTTGCAAAGAACCCAGTACATCATGGGAGGAGCAAACATATAGATACACGGTTTCATTTTCTCAGAGGCCATGTAAAGCATAAAATTGTGGAGCTGGAGTATTGTCATACCATAGAGCAAGTAGCAGATATTTTCACCAAGCCATTGCCTATTGAACCTTTCAGAAGGCTAAAAGAAATGCTCGGTATGAAAACATTTTGATTTGAGGGGGTGTGTTGGAATATCAAATAAAAATGTCTTTATGACATTAATTTTGGAAGAAGAAGAGACCATAAGAAATGAAGAGTCATCATCATCAATTTAGAGAAATGAAGAGTCATCATCATCAATTTGGAGTCATCTCAATTGAGAGAAATAAAGAGTCATCATCTTAAATTAGAAAGAATGAAGAGTCATCATCAATTTGGAGTCATCATCAATTGAGAGAAATAAAGAGTCATCATCTTCAATTAGAAGGAACGAAGAGTCATCATCATCAATTAGGAGTCATCATCAATTGAGAGAAATAAAGAGTCATCATCTTCAATTAGAAGGAATGATGAGTCATCATCATATATGCATTATTGTCATTTACCTATAAAAGGCTAGTGTATCTCTTTGTTTTTTATCAATCAAGCAAGTAAGTAAGAAAGAAAAGTTGAATAAGATCCATTCTCCACTTAAAATTTTAGATTATAGTATATTAGTCCGTAGACTAGTATACAACAGTAACATGATATATATTAGAATAATCCATGTCCAATTCTCGTTAAACATGCTTTAAGAAGTGGATTAAAAAAATTCCATGTTCAAAGTGGAGGTTTGATCAGTTCATGAAAAGTATCACTAATGGACTATGTCCACCAGTGAAAAGTTCATTATATCTAGAGAAAAGAACATCAATATAGGACCACCTCAGCTTCACTTATTGGACTACATCCACCGGTGAAGAAGACCAGAATGGAGAGCCACCTCCAATAACCACTAACGGGCTACTCCACCAGTGAAGGTGACAAGAAAGAGTACACCATATCAAGAGAAGAGTACATCAATGGAGAACCATCTTCAGTAACTTCCCAACAATTACTCTCCTCTAGATTCCAAGAAAATTCTGAAGGCCACTGAGACCTCGCTTAAATGGTAGAAGAGTTGGGTTGGAAAATGAGAAGTCTCACCAAGCTACAACCTTGGTTAAAAAAAGAAAAGGGAAAATTTTGAAGCAACAAATTAGATAATTGATAAAAAAGACTCTCGAAGCTCCTATATTTATAGATCCAAAACTATCCTAATTTGATTAAGAAATCTAATACAATTTTTTTAACAATACACAATAGACCATCAAATAAGGATTCAAAATCACATCCTAAATGAGTTTTGACTCTAATATGATGGTTATTCTAAATAGGATTTGGAGACCTCTTTGCAGTTGCCAAGAAGTCTAGGGTCCAAATCTCACTTATGCTAAACTACGAACTATATTTTAAAAAAAAGGATTTGGAGATGAACACAAGATAGAATTTTCATCCAGGTCATTTATTTGTATTTTTCATGGATTTCAATTATAGAATGATACTGCAACTTGTTGAGTCTTCACAGTTCTCTTCACATGTCCCAAAATAAATTTGAATATTCAGCTAAGCTTTACCATAAAAACACCTCAAACATATAGTTCTTGAATAAAATTGAAATGTTTCAATTGATTAGGATTTGTCAGTTGGCTACTCTTGGTAGCTACTCTTGGTAACTAACGCACATGAAAGTTCACCTTATCCGGCTGAAAGCCTCAACACTTAGTAATTTATAGCACACACCTGCATTGCAAGTTTGTCAATTTTAATGGATCCAGATGTCCCTCAATAAAAGGTTTCTTCTAACCTAATTAAACATCACCAATATAAGAAATGATACTCATGGTCATATATACAATGTCCTTGTGCTAAGCAACATCATGTGTAGTCTCTATATATATTTAGTCTTTTGAAAGGACACCAACCTTTCTCCCATGCTTTGTGAGGTGAAATGAACCATCAAAGAGTTATGTAATTGGAGGGCACATGCCTAGTTTCTGCCATTGATTCCCTCTCAATCTAAATCAAGATACAAACCAGCTATGCACTTCATATAATTATGAATGTCAAGTAGCTTCAAAAGAGTTTTTCTTTGATGCACCTAGTGGCACTTGAGAAGAAATGTTGAAGTTTATGGTTGCTATGCTGATATTCGACAATGTTATTGAATAACAAGAAAAATTAGCTTATGTGTCATTTTACTTTTGATACCATCGATCCGCCACAGATTAAATTTTATAAAGAATACCATACAGTTTGCCTGGAAAAATTACGAGTGAACAATATAGATACAAGCTGGTGTCTCAGTAATTCCTGACAGCACAGACCAATCCTTTTTCTTTGTTGAGAGAAGCATCACAGACCAGTCACCAATCAACTTTACGAATGATGCTATAATTTATATGCCTTTAGAAAATTGGTATGGAAATAGATAGTAGAGACCAATCTTGAAAGGAAAAATGTAGACCTAACTTATTAGTTTGATACTGATCAGAATCTCTAGTGCCTAAAACTGGTTCTGGGATTTGGCTCAACCACCAACAGTCCAGCACACTACATAATCTCATGATTGCTAGTGAGGTCAGAGGAGATGGAATTCATGTGTGGAACTAGTTATGATTCGTTCAGCCACTCAGTTGTGTGTACTATATTGGGGGGTTTGGACATTCAACAAGACAATGGATTGAAGAAATCCATGAGCAATCATGCATCTCAATTTGGTGCATGATATCACATGGAGAAGCTCCAAGTGATTCTATATAAAACAACAGGGTTGGCTTTTTATTTATTTGTGATGCCTGTTAAGGTGTCATAGATTCCTTTTAAGGCCACAAATTGCACTCTCTCTTTTCCCTCATAATCATTAGATGTGTGCATAATTGGTTGTGTCTTTTTGGTGGGCTTTCCTCAACTGTTTCCTAGTAGTTACACTTGGTCCACTATGGTCATGATTCTGATTCTTGAAAGGGGTTTTAGCAAAATGAAGCCATACAATTTTAAGAATTATACATTTTATTTTTTCCTTGCATGTTTTTGTATATGATTTTCTGACTTATTTTGCAAACAACAAGCTATAATTTACTCAATAGTCATAGTTAATAAGGCCAATAGCCTCAGCTTATTCATCTTATTTACACTCCTAGCTTATAAACTTTGCAAAGATGTGGATATACACTTTGACAACATTGTTTGAACAATATTAGTTGTTGCTATCTACTAATTTTAAAACTTTTCACAACTTGACTACTAGTTGGGCCATGACGGGGTACTAATACTTGAATTAGAAATTTTACTATATTCATCATATAAGACATTAATTTCTTTTTTAACTTCATTAAATATAGCATAAACATCTATATTCAATTTTAAAATTTCATAATAAATCTTCAAATATTTATGCAATCCATCTATTTTACAGCGCGGATCAAAAACACTTGTAACTAAATAAATAGGTGAAATTACTCAAAAAAATTCTAGTCATTTATTTTTCATTACTTGAATACATGCAAATATCACATCATTTTCATTTTCTTCCATCACATCACAAATATTAATACACTCAATTAAAACTAAATGTGTTGTAGGATAATAAACACTAGATAAAGTATAAGTAGAATTATTAAATTTTTTAAGATATCCAAAATATTTTTTAATGCATCCCATTGATGAAGATATATATTAATTTCACTAATATTGTTAGCAATAAAATCACATAATAATTCTTTATAAGTATTACTGTCATTACGTAATTTACAAGTTGAATTCCAACGGGTTGGAACATCCCGTGAAAAGTATTTGGGCCTCATACCTTTCGATTTATAATATTTTGCTCAATCTTTCATTATTCGTGGATGTGTGCATAAATAGTGAAGTGCGTGTCTAATACGTTTAATATAATTTTTTAGTTGTTTTAAACCATCTTGTAGATATAAATTTAAAACATGGCAATCTTTGATGAAAAATTTACCCCCAAATGCAAGTTTACAATTTTTTTTTCTAATTCTAAAATAGATACAGTATTAGTAGATGCATTATAAAAATATATTGTAAAAATATTAATCAAAGCACATTCTTTTACAACTACTTTTAGCAATGTATAAATATTAGAAGCAGTATGTCTTTCATCAAATACTTTAAATGTAATTATTCTTTTTTGTAAGTTCCATTCACAATCAACTCAATGGCAGGTGATCCCCATGTAAGAATATTGTTTCCAATGACCACCCTATATATCACTATATATAGATACATGCCCATCAAAAGTGATGAAAGAAATCATGTAATTCTTTTTTTCTTTTTTATAAAGGTTATGAACCGTGCATGTGAGAGTGATCCTAAGCACTCTAGTTGTTTGAGGATTTAATAAATTTTGACAATAATTTATAAAACCTAACTTTTGTTTTTATCGAAACTAAAAGATAAGTGTTCAGTGAAATTCATTCGTGCTAATTCATCTTTATCTTTAACATCAAAGAAATGAAATAATTGAGGATGATTATTGGTAGCGTATCTTGATATTTGAATTTGCGTTTTTATAAGACTGGTTTGAAAAAGATGCAACCTCTCTAAATATTTTTGATATATCCCATAACTATTAGAAGTGGACAATTTATAAGTTTTTGGACAATACTCGCAATTTATACTAACAACTTGATTTTCGTAAAATGATGCACGAAAAAGGAGTCAGACTTTACTTTTTGTCTAGCAGTATCTTCTTCGCCTCCATCGCCTTTTTGAGTTTGAGACAATTATGTCAGAATATTGACTTGCGCCTTCTTTTTGGGATGTGTTTCTAATTTTTCATCATCATCGTACATCATTGAATATGGTGTTAAATCTGTTGATTTCATGTAATCGAAAATATCATCTTCGATAGCCTTGCCCTTGCCCTTGTTCATCGACGAACTTTCACTTGTCATGGAGAGAAAAATTAGAGATAGCAAGAAAATTGTAGAGAAGGAAGAACTTAAAAATTAGAGAATTTTATAGAGAATTTTGTAGAAAATTTTGATGTGAAGAATATGAGAAATGATATGCTATTTATAGAGTACAAAATCTATTTAAAAAATCTAACTTTTAAAGTGTAAAAAAATTTAAAAAAATAAACCCTCAACGATCAAAAAAATGGGACTGTTTAAGGCCAAGGGTCCAATTTTGGACTGTTGGAGTCTTGAGGGTGGAGGCTAGGCCTCGGCCTGCCGGCAACCAGCTAGCCTCCAATGGTCCAAAATTGGACCGTTGGAGGCCGGCTGACCAACCAGGCCAGGCCTCCAGGGCCTTGCCGCGAGCCCAGGTCCCATGTTCATTGCTGTTGAGCATCAACGAACAGGTCCAAAGGGGCCAAAAAAAAAAACTCGGTTCAAGAACCAGAATTGCCTGTTCAAGAATTGGAAGCGGCAGTTCCGGCTCTTAAAAAAATGAAACCAGAACCGTGTTGAGATTTGGGTCGAACAAATAGTCCCACATCAGCTAGACATGGGGAGGGTCTTGAGTATATAAAGATTTGGACTACTCCACCTAGAAAGCTAGTCTTTTGGAATGGTGCCCCGAGTCCTTACAAATCGGACCGACTAGCGCCCAGTTCTGCTTCAGTTTGGAATCGGGGAACCGACAGCCCGATCTGGTTCCGACGGTTCCGATTCTTAAAAAATGAAATCGGACCGGATAGGGTCTGGTTCCTGGAGCCGAGAACTAGCGGCCCAGTCCGGTTTTGATTTTCGTTCCACAGTTCCGGTTCAGTTCGCTAGTTGAAACTGAAATCATGACCGAGTGTACCTAAAACCCATTTCAAAAACAAAAGAAAGAGAAAAATAGGAGTGCATATTTCTAAGAGTTCATGGTTCCACAAGGCTCAGTACTTGGCAGAGATTCCACCCTGGTTCTCTTTCCTTTTCAATAATTGGAGAAACTCGAGACAATACCCTCCCCAGTTCCATTATAACATCGTGCTCACCCTCATTAAATATTGATACTTCCCTGTATGCGGCCTTTGTTTAGGGCCTGAAGTCACAAAGTAGCTACTGCAAATTTGTTAGTACACCAGTACTTTTTTTTTAAACCTATACAGTCACTAAATCAAATTTGTGTGATACCTATAATCTTTTCTTTTCGTTTTCTATAGGGATAGATAGCTTTTGCGATACATATATACACAGATCAGTATTTTGAGCCTTGTACACATTTTATTTACATCTACGCATTCGCATCACATGACCGATACAGCTCTCTTCTCTTATCCTGACATACGATTTAGCTAACTAAACCCTTTTTTTTATTTATATGTATATTCTTATATGCCTATTTCTAATATTTTCATGTACAGTACAGGGTCTTAGAAAATGAAATTTTCAAGTGAGACCTTTGTGCTGAGCTCTTGCTATCAGGTTCCCTGGGGTCAACCGAGCAAAGATAGAATTGAGAGAGGCAATGGCTGGGCCCAAGCCTTCAAATACTCTAGTGCTGTGTGCCCTGTATATTTGGAGTTCTTGTGGTTTTTAGAGATGCTTTCAGGACTAAAATCAACTCCAAATCAACATATTGAATCTTGAATCTCAAACATGATATGGTACTACCCTGGAAAGGCATTAAAATTTGTAATGGAGAATTCCCTCTCATACTCCACATCACCACCATCTTGATAAGGAAACAGGAATGCAAACAATCAAAACACTACAAGGGGTGTACTTTTGATACCAAATATTATGCAAATGAGACTATAAGATATACTAGGAAGAGAGAAGATTTCTGTTGATTTCTATTAAAATTAAAAGCTAAAAAAAACCTTGCCGCAGGAGATCAAATCAAACAACCAAGGAACAAGTAAAAGGGTGACAACAAAATTACATGCCATCATGCAAGTCTAACTTGAACAAACAAAACCCTGAAAGAAAAACTTGCAGACGTTTCCTTTCTCATCATCAGCATGCCAGAAATCTCCCGACTACTACTTTGGACGGTCCGATCCTCCGGCGACCTTGACGACCTCGATGGGGCTGGACCCGGGCTTGGCCTTGGCGCCGAGGGTGAAGTAGCCGATGGTGGCAATAATGAGGAACCCGCCGACTGCCATTTTAGCGGGGCAATACGGAAAGCCGCGGCGCTGGTGGAGCACACCGCCGGGCTGTGGCATGGGCTGAGGCCTGTTTGGATCTGCTTGGGTGCTCATCCTCTCTCTCTCTCTCTCTCTCTCTCTCTCTCTCTCTCTCTCTCTCTCTGCAATTAAGAGAACAGTTTTTTGTATGCATGGTATGGGGAAGGATCCGACAATGGTGTTTTTTGCGATTGACCCGGCTCTTGGTGACCACATGGCAGCACCGTATGAACTGTGGGTATGTCATCAAATTGGGCCCTGGATTTCTCTTGGCTTCCAAAAATGTTAACAAATAATGTGAAAGTAACAGATCGTGTGATAAACAAATAATAATAAAAAATCGAATATATTCATATCATTAGAAGCAATGACACATTACATTACATCATATCATATATATGACAGGGATCCACAAATCCTTGCCTCAAAACTAAACTGAAACCAAGCTCAGATCAAACTTCAACTCTCAAAATTACACCAACCCAAAAACCCTATAACAAGCAGAGCACCCACCAACCCCCAATTGGTCAACACCATCAAAGGGCCACCACTGCTGGGGGCCACCGCCGGCCCATCAAACATCATCGGAGAAGGCGCGGGCGCGATCCCACTGTACCTCCTCGGCGCCATCACGACCACAATCAGCTTCTCTCCCTTCTCGCAGGCCCCTTTCGCCCCGCCGATGAAGTAGTAGGGCCCCTGCCGGTGCAGCCTGACCACGGTGTGACCGTCGCTGTGCTCAGCAACCGGGCTCGACATGTTGCAGCTGAGGTAGTCCTTCCTGGTCACTTGCAGCACCGAATCCTTCTTGGCATCATAATTCCATACTGCAAATTAGCAGAAGTTAGCAGTGTTCTTGAGAATGCCAGAAGAAGAGAGGAGAACGAAGGAAGAGGATTGAGAGAAACACCAAGGGAGTCGCCGACTTGGAACCGGGTCGATTCGGCCCATTTGTTGAGGGAGTCTGGGGCGGATGAAGGGATCTTCCAGCCGTTGGTTGAGCCTCCAACTAAGAAATCCCTGGCTTCTGAGATGCTGATGATAGTGGTGAAGAGAAGAGTGAGAAGGAGGAGCAACAAAGAAGCCATTGATTGAGAGAGCTAAGAAAGAGAGGAGAGTTGTTTGTTGTTGGAGATGATTGAGTGAGAGTGAGGGGGTTTGGGTTTGAATTTAAAAGAGAGGGGAAGGGAGAAACTAGCCGTTGGAGTACAGTGGCGGACTGTCACTCATCGGATTGGACTGGGGTTCTGTTGGGACTCAACGGTCAAAAAATGGCCATAGAATTAGTGCATGAGGGAACCCGAGGCACTTTTTCGGTGGTGAAACTTAGAACCTTAGGAGTATAATCTTTTTGATCTTGTAAACGTTTCATATGAGGGAAACTTTGGTTTGATTATGATTTAGTGTTGGAAATACATTGCAATTTCAACTACGGTGGAAACTAGGATTGAATTTACCTGAAGAGTTTGATTTTTCACCTATATATCAATTACATGTTTAGAAATGATCATTCCTTGTTTTTTAATGAGATACTCACTGAAATAGTTGACCCTTACATGCATGAGAATAAATATTACAAATATGAAGAGGACATATTGTTTGGAGTAGAAAAAGGAGAGAAAACTCACCTAACTGAACGTATGTCAGTTTTCTCCATGAAAGCGATGGATTCAGAAGTGAGCCTGTTGGCCGCACCCATAAGTTTTTTCTTTTCCATGAACTTTTCTTTATCAATTTTTTATGATTATGTAAATGCTTAGTAGCTCAATCAATCGAGGGATCTCAAAAAATAATAAAAAAAAACATGTTAGATTTCATGTTGTTTTTCTCTTATTTTGAGAGAAAATCTGACAGAAGTAAAATCCTATGTGACACCCAATTTTTTTTTTTTTTAATCCATTTTCTCATCCAATCAAACAAAACTTTGAATAGAAAACATGATACAACCCCTAAAACATCTTTCCATGCCTCTTTTCTATGCAACAAGTAGGGCCTAAGCAGATCCAAATAGACATTGCTTCCTTAATACAAGCAAAATATTAAAACAAAAGGAATTTTTAATCAAATGAAAAACATACTATTTTTGGACCAAGAAGTACTTGAGTAAGAGAAACTTGTGGATAGTTGGTAAAACATTGTTAGGATTATGACGTGAATACGTCGCGAAGGTTGACTAATATCAGATCTGACAGTTTCCTTTTCTAGATCTGTTTTGAGTCTGAATTAGATTCAAGTTTTCTTTATTCTAATTAATGGAGTTTGTTCAGAACTAGGAGAGTTCTATAGTCTATAAATAACCCCTTACGTGAACACGATGAAGAAGACCTTCTGAGTGGTGAGTCGTGGTGCTGAATTTCATCTTCTTCTTGTCCAGAATGTTGTATTCACCCGTCAAGCTGTAGGTAGCAGCACCTTCCAACGATCCCTTCTTTGTTAGAGCTTCCAAAGACTTTTCACCTCTTTGTCTGAGCCTCATCTATCAGACCTGTGTGCAAACATTATCTGAAGATATAGAAGTCTCCACCTGACTTGTAACTGTACTACCCTTCAAGTAGTACCCTTCAAGTAGTAGAGATTATTCCGACAAATACCCTTCATAACTACTATTAAGCTTTTGGTCATCTTGAGAATACCATCTCGTATAGATACCACAAGACCCAATGTTTTCAAAGCACCAACAGAGATAAGATTTCTTTTGAGTTGAGCTACATACCTCACCTCGTTCAATTCTCGTACTATCCCATCATCCATCTTGATACGGATTGTACCCATCTCTTTTACATTACATGGATGATCATCACTCATGACAACAAAACTTCCATCTAGCTTCTCAAAGCTAGAGAACCAGCCCTTATTCGGGCACACATGATAGGTAGCTCCTGTATCTAAAATTCACTCAGAATTATCTGAGAAACCAACAGTAGGAGTAGTAATAGAGAAGAGAATACCGATGAATCTGAATCCCATCCATTCGCCTGTGAAGTACTGGCATGAGTACTCACCACCTTTGCGAAATTTGTCTCGGTCATCGGCTCCTTCTTCTTAACTTGGCTTTCAGACAATCAACTTTCCAGTGCCCTACCTCCTTGCATAACGCGCACTGATTCCTCTTCGGATCTCTGAAGTCTGATCTGAACTTCGATCTTCCCTGATCACCTCTTCCCTTCCTATTGTAACTATTGCCTCTTACCGCCAATTCCTCTACTGTTGTGCTCTCTGAAAAAGACAGTCTGCCCTGTCTCCTTACTTCATAATTCACAAGAGCAGCAGACACCTCATGTAGTTAAGGATTTTCTTCGATTGATCAATATAAGACTAAAGGTCTCATACTCTTCTACAGGAAGAGAATTCAATAAAATTATCGCCTTAACATCTTCATCGATCTCCATATCTACATTAACTAGGTCTGTAAAGCCTTGTGTAGCTATTCAGGTGTTCATTAATGGAGCATCCTCTCTTCATTTGAAAACGATAAAGCTTACTCTTTAACTGCAACAGCGATTCGTCGCTTTTCCTTAGATACTTTTTCTCCAGGATCTCCTATAGCTGCCTCGTAGATGTTTCATGTAACACATGAAACTTGATGTCTTCTGTTAAGTAAGACAAGATCAAGCCACACAACGTTCGGTTAATCTTATCCCAATCTTCTTCAGTAGTTGATTCGCGCTTCTTCTCCAACTGTAGAGTGTTTTCGAGATTTGATGTCATCAGTGCAACCATCACCTCACATCTCCATATACTGAAATTGTTATTACCGTCGAACTTCACCACATCAATCCTCAACGGATGTGGATTCACGGATTTCACCGCCGATGTACTATCTCCAGTCATTTTCTCAACTGATTCCTCAAAGCAATGCGAAAAAAAAACAGAATTAGATAAAATAAACTAAATAAAATAGGATCTTTACCTCCACGCGAAACCCTCGAAGAGTTTCTGAAGCAATCTACTCTTTCGAATTGATTCCTCGAGCAACACAAACGCTGTTTTAAGTTCCGGTCTCTGTGCTATCTACTCCACGCGAAACCCTTGAAGAGTTTCCGAAGTAATCTACTCCTTCGAATAGATTCCTCGAGCAATCTACTCCTTTTAACTTTCGGTCTTTATGCTATCTTCCTTTATATCTTGCTTACCAATTGGAGTGCAGGAGTTTTATGTTTTGAAGAGAGGTATTATTAACAAGAACTCAAAATTTTTCATTTTGTTATTTGTCTGACAAAAAGAGAGTAAATGAAGGAGTAAAGGAGTTTTATATGGACTTAGAGAGAGAGAGAGAGAGAGTAATTCTGCAATTTTAGAAGAAATAGTAACTCTCTAAATTGATCACATACTCAAATACTCTGGTAAATTTTCAGGTGCTTAGATGACTATCTCATCCTTATAGCAAAAAAAAGTGAAATATAAAAAAATTCTAGAATACCCAAAAATTTAACCATAACATTTTCATCCATACTCTATAAAAGTTTGAACTAATAAAAAAACATTTATTAGGGTTTCTATTTTGAAAAAAAATTTGAATAAAAGAAAGAACATTTATTAGAGAGAGAAAAATATGATATTTATCTCAAAAAAGAAATAAAAAATATTTTACATTAAATTTATTTTATTGAACGTGCGTAGCACATGTCCAAAATCTAGTAAGAGCAAATATAACTAATTTTTAGAACATTGAGTTATCGTGTACCCTGTTAACCTACCAAAATCTCCTTTAATATTTGTTGTAATTATCGTCCCTATTTCTATGGAGAAAATTAGTTATTATCATTGTTGTTGTAACATTTATTGTCAACGAGATTTTTTTTTTATTTTCTTTTCTTTTTAGTTTGATTAAATTTTGCCAAGTATTATTATGAAACCCGTGTCAAATAATTTTGTCTTTGTTTTATTAGTTTTGTTTAAAAATTAAGGTTTTTATCAAATGTAACTTGAAAAACCAATCCTCTCATCTAGCGTTAAAATTAGAGAACATCCTAAGTTGATATCATAACCATGAATTATTGTATGAATAATTGTAATTTTTATTGAGTATAAAATAATTATGAGTGCAACTTGTGAATAATAAATAGTTAAAGATTGCCGATGGTTCTCTAGTTCTAATGCAGCGAGAGGATCTAAAGTCAAACGTTGAGATCCCCGTTTCAAACAAATAATGAGGCCGGGCCGAGGCCGAGCGTCGGGTTAAAGGGCCATATTTAAGGCCCAATTTAAACCTTTTTGAGCCCATATACCTATCTATTGCTAGTTATCGTCTTGTTAGGTTGAGAAAAAATTTTCCATCCTTCGTTTTGATTTTTTTTAATCCCACTGTTCTTCACTTTCTCCTTCTCCACTGCTCCGCCTCCATGGCCGCCGCCATCTCCCGCCGCCGCGTCCTCCTCCTCTCAGCAACCAATTATTCCCTTCTCATCCGAAGCCCTAACTCTCTCCTCGCTCACTCCCTCTCCTCTCTCTTCCCATCCTCAGATACTAACGACCCGAACCCTAACCCTAGCCCTAATTCGGCATCGTCATCGTCATCATCCCGCTCTCTTACCCCCATGGAGTCTCAATTCCAGAGCTGGACCTCCCTCCTCCGGCCAGGCTTCACCCCCTCCGACCTGGAGCTCGCCCTTCGCTCCCAATCCGACCCCGACCTCGCCCTCGACCTCTTCCGCTGGTCCTCCCTCACCCCTCGCTTCCGCCACACCCCCTCCACCTACCTCGCCGTCATCGACATCCTCGTCCGCTCCCACCGCTTCTCCGCCGCCGAGTCCCTCCTCCACGACGTCCTCTCCGGCGCTTGCCCCCCCGACCTCCCCCTCTTCAACCTCCTCATCAAGTTCTGCTCCTCCGCCGCCACCTCTTCTCCACCGCCTTCGACGTCTACAAGAAAATGCTCACCTCATCATCATCTTCGTCTTCGAACGCTTGCCGCCCCAATCTTCAGACCTACACCATGCTCCTCACAATGCTGCTCCGCCGCTTCGGGAAGCCGCCCGTCTCCTACATCCACCTCCACGCCGTCCGCTCTTTGGTCAGGCAGATGAAGGCCTCGGGCACGATCCCTGACGCGTTTGTTCTAAACCTCATCATCAAGGCATTTTCAAGGTGTCTTGAAATGGACGAAGCCGTGAGGGTGTTTCGCGAGATGGGGCTGTACAATTGTGAGCCGAACGAGTACACGTACGGGTACATTGCCAAAGGGATGTGCGAGAAGGGGAGAGTGAAGGACGGGATGAAGTTTTTCAAGGAGATGAGAGAGAAGGGGTTGGTGCCGACAAGCAGCGTATACATGGTGGTGATTTGTAGCTTAGTGATGGAGAGGAGGTTTGAGGAGGCAATGGAGGTGTTGGATGATATGTTGGGGAACAGGATGAAGCCCGATTTGCTAACGTACAGGACTTTGTTGAAGGGTTGTGTAGGGATGGGCGCGGGGAGGAGGCGTTCGAGTTGTTGGAGGAGCTGGGGAGGAGGAGGAAGGGGCGATGGATCCGAGGATGTATTCAGATTTGTTGGATGGGTTGCATTGGCTCAACCAGCCTCATGATCATGATTGATTTGAGGTTGTTCGTTTAAAGGAGAAAACTTTGCATCCAATTCAAAGTTTCATGATGAATTGCGGTTATTTGGGCATAATTTGAATGCTAGTAAATGGATGAAGCACTTGAAGAAACCTTTTGCTCAAATGACTATACTTTGGAGATGCATTGTTGAAGGCAATGGTAGAAGCTGAAGCTTGGAAGCTGTTTCAAGTGTTGGGAAATTTAGCATTTGCAATGTTGGTGAAGAGAGACACCATCATCTATTCGAGCAATGGTGAGCCTCCTGCGCGATTGAGTATGTATGACTGGGTTGAGGATTATTGATTGAGACCTTGTTTCTTTCTCATCACTCGCTGTGTAGGGATTGAGAAACTTGTTGAGAATTCTGCTGATTCATAGACACAACAAGATGCAGTGGTATGTATTTTCTCCTTCTCAGGATCAGCCTGCAGTAAATGAGTTATATCAGCATATTTTCGGCAGTGGATTGTTCCAACTTGGTATTGAATTGTTCCCTGGACCCACAGGGAATCCTGGGAGTATCTCAAGACATCAAAAGGAAAAATTGAAATCTTCAATTCTAGAAATTTCAGCAAACATAGGCAATATCCAAGTACTACTGAAAACAGGGTATCAAGAGTCAGCTTCAAAACGAGTCCAAGTCGAGGTTAGCGAACACTGAAGCAGATGTGCATTAGAGATATATAGAGGGTATGAATTTTGTGCAATTTAATCTTTAGATTTGTTTTGATTGTAAACTGCACCCTTGCTTTATAATTGTTCTATGAGAAGATGGAGGGAACATCAAATTTGTTGGTTTCTTTTTTCGTCGTGTTTAGAAATCTAGTTTAAACTTCCTTGTTTTCTCTCACACACAATCCTTGTTTTCCTGTTCAGGAATTTGCAAAATCTTATGGAGAAGTATTCACAGGCTCAAATTGCTGCTGCTGCTAACAAATTTAGAGGAATTTTCTCCCACATTATTGTTCAAAATTATTGCTGTCCTGTTATTTGAAATAGTTTAAATTTGTCCTGAAATAAACATAGTTCTTAATCATATAGTAATTGTAAAGAAAAAACTGCTAATATTTTAGTTTGGTAGTTCCTATTGTTCTTTTTAGTTTTTTAGTATATGTAAACCAGGTGGACATTGCAATTGCATGCTTCATCCTTTGTAATTTCATGCTAAAAATCAAATCTAATGATGGTTGTAAGACTTATTAAATCTATTGCAATGCATTACTTTTAAAAGGAGAAATGATGGGCATGGAAGGATGTAGCTCAGTAGTTTGCTCCATGCAAACTTTTAAAAGAAGAATATAAGTTTGCTAACCAAAATTTTAAAAGGAGAATATTAGTTTGCTAACCAAAGTTTGAACAAATGAATACTAATAGTTTTCAACTAATACTGCTTCAAGTTCTCTCTATTTATTTCCCACCAAATTATATTTGCTTTTGTCTAGCTTCTTGGCTGATTTCTTTTGGGATTTTGCCCATCTTCTTAATCTCATTAACATGTTTGACTGAGATATTTTTAAATGGTCGGTTTTAACAAACAGAACCCACTTGTCGTGGGTGAATTCACATCACTAGATGACAATCACGGGGTTGTTTGTTTCGTCGTAAAAGACGTAAAAGTTTGTAATTCGTAAATGACTTACAACCTAATTATAACTACGGTGTTTGTTTGGACCGTGATTCGTAAAAGACTACGCAACTCAACTACTACTCACTTGCAACCTAATTACCGCTCAGTTACAGCTCAGTTACAGTTAATTTTGTGGTCATGCAAATTTGTATTATTTTTTTATGTCAATATTAAATTTTCTTAATATTTAGCATTTTTAATATTTATTTGCAATATTAAAACTTTTTAAACCACCAAATAGTTAATTTTGTGGTCAATCACTTATGACTTACACATTACGGCAACCAAACACCGTAAAATACATTACACTTTCTCACTTACAATTTTATATTATCAACTAAACACAGTAAAACTTACATACATGTAACTCATTTAAAACTGTAAAAGACTTTACCAATTACGCATTACGAATTACGACCAATTACGACAACCAAACATACCCGACAAGTAGAATGAGGATAGTGAGGAATCTAGTTCAAGAGAAGGAAGATTAGAGATGATGGAAGAAAATGGTTGAAGATTGCAAGAAACATGAACCAGAGCACACTTCATTAGCTATTGACCTCTTGGTTGAGGCGGCAGTTTAATACTTCTTTCGTAGTGGCTAACGTTTAGAACCATCTATAATTGTTCAAACTAAACAAGTTCAAATGTTAAAAACATAATTTTTTATTGATATTTGATCTGAATGTGAAAATTTTACTCTTTCAGGATTTAAGAATATATTATATTTAAAATTTTTCATTAGTGTGTGAAGTTTGGATTTTATTGTTGCAAAATAGTTTTTTATTTATGACATGGTTACATGATTTTACCCTACCTGTCAAAATTTTTGGCTTTGCCACTATTGACGGCGGGGTACGGATATTGCCACCCCCAAAAGTGAGAAAGCATCCTCTCCCTCCAGGAAAAAAAAAAAATTACAAGTGTGCTATTTTTTTTATAATTTCACTTTGGGAAAAGTTCAAAGTGTCTCTTTCTTTTTTCTCTCTTCCTCCGGCGACTCCCTCCTCCTTCCGCTTCAATCTTCTCCGACGACCCCCCTTTTCCCCGATCTCCCCGGCCTCCCTCCCCCACCCCACCCTGCCTTTTGAATTTGTTTTGGGGTTTTTTTTGAAGGGTTTTATCAATTTTGAGGGTGCCTTATCTATTTGGGGGCTTTCTCAATATATGGAGCAACTAGGGGTGGTAGACGGGTCGCGACCCGTCAGACCCAACCCGACCCGAAGTTAGCAGATCTGGGTTTGGGCTAATCGGGTTTGGGTCGTAATCGGGTCGACCCGTCTGACCCGATTATTAAATGGGTCAGGTCGACCCGAACCCACCAGACCCGTTTGACCCGCCAGACCGATTATTCTCTCTCCTCCTCGGCCTCCTCCCCTTGATCTCCCTCTCAGCCGCCCCCGCCTCCTCCCTTCGTCTAAATCAAATTGTCAAAAAATATGCATAAGACAAGTTTTGAACCCGTAGCCTCTAGTGTGTGTAGTTTAGTGTGATGACTAACTATATCACCTAACAATTTGGTAATAAAGTGTAAAGAAATTGTATTTAAAATTTAATAATCGGGTCAAATGGGTCGGATCGGGTTGACCCGACTAAGAATGGGTCTGGGTCTGGGTCTGAATTTTTGATCCGTATAATAATCAAGTCGGGTCGACCCGACCTGATTATTATATGGGTCGAGCAGTAATCGGGTCGGGTCAACCCGACCTGACTCAATTGCCGCCCCTAGGAGCAACGAGCATTAAGTTCGTCGTGTGGGTCCCATCAAGCCGAATACTAGTTCGTTCATCGTGGGGTCCCATCAAGCCGAATGCTAAACCAGTGTGTTAAGCGTGTAGGTAAAGCATTTCTCAAACAACAATCGGAGTAAGGAATTTTAGATGGGACACTTAATTGTGGGTCCATTCTTAAGAGTCCTTTTCAAAAACATTTAATATTTGTTTTACAAAAATATTATTTGGGATTAAGCATGACAGTAAGTTTATGAAAGCTAAAAGGCAACCGACCAATTTATATTTCATCTAAGCTCTTAACAATTTTATTTTTGTTTGGTTCTCAAACTGGAAAAAAGGAGTTGAATGAATCTCATGTATATTGTCACCTATGCACCCAACAATTTCAGATTTGTATTTATATAATTTTATTTTACAAAGCCTCTTTTCTAATTGGGGCAAGGAACCATTGACAAAAATTAGATGTGTCCATAAATATTGTTATAATTAATCATAAAGTTCTACAGCCAATTATATATTACTATTATTATTATTATTATTTTTCTCGATTTCTTCCACCTACATTTTCATATTCGAAAATAGTCGATTTCTTCCACCTACCTTTAGTCCTATTCTAAAATTTCTCTCTCAAAAAATAAACATGTCAAAATTATAATCATTATTTGTGTTTAGCATGTAAACTAAGCAACTAAAAGTTGATTCAAAAAGACTACAAAATAATAGAAAACGCCAGAAAAATCAAGTAGGGTAACAGGTCGGCTTTCACTGATCAAGAAGCCGGAACCACCCTAACTTCCTTCGACTATTATAAACCGATGGCATCTCTCTTATCAATTATGTTCAGCTCTACGTGATGAAGCCTCTTCATAGTTTCCATCATCTTCTTCCTCTTGTCTTCCTGCCATTAATCTCGGTCCCGGTCTCGCCCTCCCCTTGTAATTTCCCGGCCATACTCAATCTCGGCGACTCGAACTCTGACACCGGTGGGTACTCGGCCGCGTTCAGGCCCTTTCCGCCGCCTTACGGTGAGACGTTCTTCGGCATGCTACGGGCAGGATCTGTGATGGTCGACTCATAATTGATTTCATCGGTAAACAAATCTACTGAACTCTTGATCTGCTGTATGTTCTTCTTTTCATCTAACCTAGCTCAAATCGCAGCGGAGAGCCTGGCATTGCCCTATCTCAGCGCGTATCTCGACTCGCTGGGCGCGAACTTCAGCCACGGGGCAAACTTTGCGACGTTTGCGGCACCCATCATCGATCAGAATGTGTCACTGTCGCAGAACGGATACAGTCCCGTCACCTAGGCGTGCAGCTGACGGAGCTGATGCAGTTCAAATCGAGGTCGCAGTTGGTCTCTGACAGAGGCAAGTGCCACTGGTTGCATTTAGTCTATGTATTGCATCTAGGTGTTTTATGGCCCTATAGTTGAGATCGATAAGGTTTCAAATCTCTAATAGTATAAGGTGATTAACTGCAATCAGCCCTGATTTCAACAACCCTACAAGACTTCAAAATTCTAAAGACTAAAGTGAGAACTTGTAAATGTTGAAAAAGTTGAGGGATGGAAGGGTTCGAGATGGAGAGCATTGGAAGGGTTTAAAATACGTACATCGGGTTTTGAGTGGGTTTGGGTGGAATGGATCCGAGTTTCAAAAGGGTTGGGTAGATTTGGGCTGGTTTTGACGGACTTGTAAACGATATACTATGTATAATTATGCCTAAATATGCACATAAATAGATGTGTGTGTGCATGCAAAAGTTATGTATATACATGTACACATATATACAGCATGTAGAAATATATATCAACTTGTATAAATATTTATATAAATCGGTACAAAACAAAGCCTATTACTATAAAAGGATGGGTTTGGAAAACGGTTGTGTTTAATCTCGGATTTTGTTGAGTTCGGGTCGAGCAGGTTTTGAAGAAAATGAAAACTCGTCCAATCGAGCTCTGACAAGTCCTGGGCTTTTATAATTTCCGTAATTTTCTGTAAGTATCAGGTGTTTTTGAGCATAAGATGGACCCGTGAATCCCGCTAGTTTGGAGAACGGTATTGTCACCCACAAAACTGATAAAGGCACCCACTTAAAACTATAAAATGTCATTATTTTTTTTTGGATAATTTTACCCACAGTGAAAAGTCTAAAATGCCATGCTTTCTTCCTCCTCCTTCTCCATCGTCTTCCACGGTGAGCCCCGCTTGCCCCTCCTCTTCACCCCCCCTCCCCCACCCCGCCCGCCCTTCACCCCCTCCCCCCACCCCCGATCCTTCTCCCCCCGATTTAGATCTGTTCGGCCGGAGTGGCCGAACAAAGATCGGGTGGAGGGGTGAGAGAGCAGGGAGGCAGGCGGGGAGGAGGGAGGGAGGGACAGGAGGGGGTCAGGGGGAGGGTCAGGAGGGAGTTAGGGGGAGAGGAATGAGGGAGAGGTTTTTGTCGGTCATTTTTAAAAATTTTATGGGTGCCTTAATCACTTTGGTGGTGCCTTAATCTGGTTAATGCTTTATTAGTTTTGTGAGCGGCAATATCTGCTCCTCCTAGTTTGATAGAAACAAGTAAGAAACAACTCATCGTAATATTACAATCTTCGTTTTATATTATTCTTTTTACAATTTCAAATAGTTCTTGGGTCTGTAACACAGACAAAGAAGCGAACAATGCTGATTAGATCTCGTTCTATCGCCAATGAATCTTGAAAGATACTTCCAGTTAGGATCATACCCTAATCCATGAGTAAAAGATAACAACTCGAATCCACGAACAATTTAAGAGGAAAAACTCAATTGAGTTTATCAAAGATACTGTGTATTGTGTGTGTACAAACAAAGAATACAATATTTTTTAAATAGTTTTAAAAGTAGTAGTCTAATATAACCAGAAAATTAAAAAATACAATTTGAAATTCAAATGAACCTGAAAACGAAATCTTAAATAGAATCAAATTACAAGTCCGTGACAATTTTAGTCGACTAGTGTTAGGAACTAGTCAACTAGTAAGAAGTCCAAAAAATTACAACTCTATATTGCACAAAACTAGTTGAGATTAGTTAGTCGACTACTGAGGGTTAGTCGACTATTCTTGATGATTAATCGACTAATGTAAATCTTACTACTTGTTTACCCTGCTCTTATACATCAGAGGGCTCGAAGATCCTGCTTTTCTAGGAGTAGATCCAGAATCATAAGTTTTTCTTTAGTATCTCCGGAACTGAAGTGGTCTTCGTTCGTGAAAGCCAGATATAACAAGTTAACAAAACATTTTTTATTTTATTTTTTTTTTTTTGCATAATATTAGGAGGAATTTCAAGGACTTGATGCCCAAGGAGGAATACTTCTCGCGAGCTCTGTATACAGTTGATATCGGTCAGAATGATCTCACTGCAGGCTTTTTCAGCAACAAGTCTGCAGAGGAATTCATACCAGATGCGTTGACAGAATTCACAAGAGTAATCAAGGTAAGAAAGAATCTCGGTACTCTGCAACCAAAGTTCTCTCTTCAACACAAATTTTAAAAAGCCTTACAAAAGTGATAAGTTAATACTTGACATTAGGCAGTAAATTCTTCTAGTTCTAGTTTCTAGTTTCTAGGTTCATGAATCTGGAATGCTGCACAGAGTCTATACGAGAAGGGAGGAAGGAATTTCTGGATCCACAACACAGGTCCCTCGGCTGCCTTCCCTACGTTCTTGTTTTCTCGAAACCAACGCCACTGAACTAGACTCAGCCGGTTGCGGTATTCCTCACAACAAATTGCGAAACAATTCAACAAGATGCTGAACAAAACAGTTGCCCAGCTCAGGCGAGAGCTCCCCTCGCCAGCTTCACTTACGTTGATGTGTACTCTGTAAAATATCGCTCATAAGGCAGGCACACAAGTACGGTGAGATCATTCATTCAGCTCTCCTGTTTCTATGCTCATCGTATTCAACTCGTTATCGCTTGGTCACTGCTTATGTCGATTCTGTGATGGACGCAGGATTTGAGCAGTCACTCGCGGCTTGCTGTGGGTACGGTGGTGGAGCATACAACTTCGATTTCAATGTGAGGTGCGGAGATACTGGCAGTGTTAATGGCACTGAGGTCCTGCTCGAAAATCTTGTGAGAATCCTTCGAAGCGGATCATTGGGGATGGTATTCATTTCACGGAGGCTGCTAACAAGTGGTGTTGTTGATCGGATCTCTGATGGAAAATTCTCTCACCCACGAACTCGCTGAAGTTGGCATGCCGCAGGGCAGTCCTACACAATGAGCATTGCATGCCTTCCAGGATGAAGCAAACAAACAAAGGATTATGGAATTGCATGTTCCAGAATTTATGATGTTATAATTAGAGATGAATAATCTAAATGTAAGAGTTTTTTTGAATTGAAAACAGTGGTGTGTGTACTTTGCCTTGTTCAACTCTAAATTTTTAATAGTGAAACAGCCAAACAGGTGTTTGGGGAGTTACAATAGGCCTCCACAGAAGGTCATGATGGGCCTTAGAACAAGGCTGAGAATCGATTATGATCTAAAAGTTCAAGCCAATAGGGCTTGATCCCAGCTTTCTTTTTAATTCCGTCGGTTTTCTATTCACTTTTCAATGTGAGGCTTATATTCGCACATGAATATCTGTGCGCTATAACCATTCACTGGTTAGAAGCATTCATGGATTCAGACCGTTCGTTCACTAATGTCTGCATTCTCAGCTACAATCATTTACAAATCTCGACATT
>JAVJIF010021684.1:0-44184 GCA_038442645.1 Agave tequilana
CCACAAAATTTATTAGTGTTTATTTATGTATCTTTTTTACTCTTAATTTTTTTATGCTTTCTAATTTACTCGTGTAACGAGTTTTTATAGCCGATAAACTCTCAAACCAGGCGCTCTTAGGGTACCAGGTGAGAAAACACCCCTAAGGTTAAATACTCAAGTAAACTAGGTCACAAAACTAAGGTTTATTTATTAAGACATGAATAATCATGCTTCTTGAGGCACAATTATTCAGCTTAATCGGGTTTATAACTATATATACTCTTTTTTGGCACTTAGAGTCTTTGTCTATAATTTCAAGAGTGTGGGTAATCAATACATATTTACTAAGGTAAAATTAAAGAGATTAGTTATTTTCCTAATTTCTCCGAAGCTATCAATCCAACAAATATTCTTTTATTTAGACTAAGTAAAAAATTTCTAACTTGGGTTTTCTTAATCCTTATAACTGTTTTGTATTTTTACAAAAGACCATAAAAATTCTCTACTACTTAAGTTTTTTTTTACATTTTTTTGCAAAAGAAAAGAGCAGAAAATCCTAAAGAAAAAGTTTTTTTTGAAAGAAGATATTCATATTCCCTCCCCCACACCTATCAATGCATTGCCCTCAATGTATGACATGTCAATGTAAATGCAATAACAAGCATAAAGAATGATCTCACGTCTCCGTCTACTCGGACCGGCCAAAGTGCTAGGGCCAGCCGGGCGCGAACGTCTGAGGGTATCCTCAATGCGTACTAGCCTAGTGCTGTGATCTTTCAATTGTCTTCTAAGCCTGATCTGTCCCCTAAAAATATTTTTCATGCACTTTCATATGGAGGACATGAATGCATTGGTCTCAATAGGGGGTGGTTGTCGCCAAAATTGGGGCTCATCTCCATATCCATTCATTCCTCTGATGATGACTCAGCAAGAACATCTTCGAGCTGGACAGTAAGTGTCAATATTGAGTGCAGGTAGCTGTTGTACGCACTGGTAATGCGTTCAGGAGTTCTAGTACTTTATCATACTCAAAAATTCCGCGCCCGACAGAAAGTTTCTGTATAGACAGGTCATTAGAATGGGTAAAGAGTATTTCGTACCCCTAGTGCGTTGGGAGTTAGCAATGAGTTGCTACAAAAGTATGGTGTTCAAACAGACATTATGTTGCATCGTTATGAGGCTGTGAATTAATTGAAATGCTGGTATGTAGAAAGAAGTTATATGATCTATACCCAAAATATTGCGTTGGATCCAACGTCCAACGCAATCAATGTTACGAAATATGATATTTGCTCAGACACCATGATCTAGTTCAGTACAGCCCACCCCCATCAAAATCATATAATCTATTAAGGGCAGTGGTGTAGCATGCTGAGGGGAGGATGGGATTTGGGTGGCTTCTTCAATAGTACCCCCGCGTGACTTCAGGGTCCCCGTGATCCATATGGATAACAAAGTGGTCATGGTCAATGGTTGCCACATCAATACCCAAATAGAATTTTTTTACTAAGTCTGGGCAATAGTAGGCATTAAGATTTGTGTTATCATAAACTAATTCATACCATTGCCTCTCCCTAATCCGATCTAGAAACACAGTACCATACTCATGGACATCGCTAAAATCTGTAAG
This sequence comes from Agave tequilana, assembly GCA_038442645.1. Lineage (NCBI taxonomy): Eukaryota > Viridiplantae > Streptophyta > Magnoliopsida > Asparagales > Asparagaceae > Agave > Agave tequilana. The sequence goes on from JAVJIF010021684.1 coordinate 1,613, forward strand.
AAATCTTTCTCAGGTAAAATCACAAGGGCTATGGCACAGATCAAAATTTTAAAACAGAGATTAGAGATAGAAAATTACAACGTCCCCGGAAACCTTGGGGGAAACTAACCACAGATTTTTCCGGAGTAATCCAGACAGAAGATACCCAAATAGGGAGTAGATCTAAGATCTACGTAGAAAATAGACCGGAGGGGGAAGTGGCGACGCGGCTGTTTCTCCTAGACAGTCGCGGATCAAACGCGGTCAGGGAGGCCTGGGCCGCGACGATTTGGGAGAGAGAGGAGAGGGTTTTAGGAGGATGGCTGTGTTGGGTCTCTTCTCTCTTCAGATCTTCCTTTGGTTGAGGCACTAGGCCACGTGTAAGAGGATTAGGAGGGTTAAATAGGGAAAGAAAAAGAAAGAGGATTTCTATTCTAGCCCTAGGTTAAAAGGATATTCACAGGTATGCTAGGGTTAATTATTTATATACAAAAATAATTACAAAGAGTCCCTAATCTTATTATGTATTTATATTTTTTTATTTTTAATTATTTGTGGTATGTGATGGAATACGGTCACGTATAAGATGGGTCGAAAAGACCAAGCATATTTTCAGCTTGTGATTCAAGCTTAGTGGTTAGAAATGATTTTAATCTTTGTTCATTTACCTTGAATTTCTCACCACTCTTAGGATCAAAAATTACCACAACATGTGGAAAGACGGTGCGCAAAGTGAAGGGCCTGGACCAACGAGTTTTGAGCTTCCCCGCGAAGATGTGAAGCTGTGAATTATAGAGTAGAATTTTTTTGTCCAGGGACAAAACTCTTTCCGTGTATGCATTGGTCATGAAAAAATTTGGTCATACTCTTTGTTATTTTTGTGTTTTCATAAGCTTCATTTCATATCTCCTCCAACTCTGAAATTTGCAGTTTTCTCAGTTCGCCGGCTTTGCCTAAATCAAAATTCAATTGTTTGATGGCCCACAAAGCACGGTGTTCTAATTCCACTGGAAACTGGCAGCCTTACCAAATACCAATCGGTATGGAGACATACCAAGGACAGTATTGAAAGCAGTCTGATAAGCCCATAGTGCATCTATCAGTTTGTTGGACCATTCCTATCTATTATGTCCGACTGTTTTCTCCAAGATGAGCTTAATTTGTTTGTTCATCACTTTCACTTGCACATTAGTTTGGGGATGATACGCTGTAAATAATTTATGAGTGATAGAGTATTTATGCATCAGGCTTCGAAAGCCCTGTTGCAGAAATGAGTCCCATTATCACTGATAATAGAGCATGGGGTACCGAAATGAGAGAAATATTTTCTTTCAGAAATTTGACAATCACCCTGTTGTCATTCGTCCTTGTCGTGTTTTGCCTCTACGCATTTTGAGACATAGTCCACTGCAATCAAGATGTACTGGTTGCCGAATGAACTTGGGAATGGTCCCATAAAATCAATGCCCCTAATATCAAAAATTTCAACCTCCAGAATAGTGTTTAGGGAAATCATGTCTCTCCTTCTAATTTTTTCGGTCATTTGGCAGTTCGCGCATGACTTGAAAAAGTTGAAGGAATTCTTGAACAAAGTGGGCCAGTAGAACCCACTTTGTAAGACCTTTTTGGCGATTTTGCGGGATGAAAGTGTCCACCGCAAGCAAGTTCATGGCAAAAAGTTAATACACTCCTATGCTCTTCCTCTGGTACACACCGTCTGATGATTTGGTCAGGACAATATTTGAAAAGATACGACTCTTTCTAAAAGAAGAACCGTACCTGGGCGAAGAAGCTATATCTATCTTATTTCATCCATTCAAAGGGTACTTCTCCTGTGACAAGGAAATTAACGATGTCAGCATACCAGGGTTCCTTAAAGATTACTAGGATGTGTTCATTCGAGAAATCCTCATTGATTGGTTCTTTCTCAATATGTGCGTTGGCAATTCTGGACAAGTGATCAATCATTATATTTTTCACACCTTTTTGTCTCCAAGTCAAATTCTTATAATAGAAGAATCCAACGAATAAGTCTTACTTTTGCGTCCTTCTTCATCATAAGGTATCTTAACGCAGAGTGGTCTGTGAAGATTGTGGTTTTCGATCCTATCAGGTATGGACGGAGCTTTACTAACGCGAATACTATGACCAAGAATTCTTTCTCAATCGTAGTGTAATTTTGTTGAATATCATTCAATGTCTACTCGAATAGTAGATCATATGTTGCCGATTATCGATACGCTATCCTAGGACAGTGCCAATGGCAAGGTCTGAGGCATCACACATGATCTCAAATGGTTGGGTCCAGTCAGAAGCAGAAAAGATATGTGCAGATATCAATTCTTACTTAAGCTTCTCCCATGATTTAAAACATCCATCGTCAAAATAAAAGGGCACGTCTTTGCGAGCAGGTTGGTTAAGGGTCTAGCGATTTTGCTAAAGTTCTTAATAAACAGTCGGTAGAACTCAACATGCCCTAAAACAATCGGATATCCTTAATGCATTTAGGTGGTGAAAGCTTAGCGATTACTTCTATCTTAACTTTGTCAACTTCGATCCCTCTCCTTGAGAGCTCATGGCCTAAGACAATCCCCCCGTCTTATTATGAAGTGACATTTTTTTTAATTTAGAGTTAAGTTCTTTTCCTTGTATCTTTAAAGAACAACCTCTAAGTGATGAAGACACTGGTCAAATGAATCTCCATAGATGGAGAAATCATCCATGAAAATTTCTAGGAAACGTTCTACCATATCGGAGAAAAGACGTGATCTTCTCCTGATCCTCTGCAGCAATGGTGATCTGATTGTATCCTAAGTACCCATCTAGAAAATAGTAGTACTCGTGTCCCGCTAAGCGTTCTAGCATTTAATCGATGAAGGGTAGCGGGAAGTGGTCTTTACGGGTAGCTGCGTTCGATTTTCGCTAATCAATACAAATACAAATCTTGGTAGGTATTCTTGTTTGTACCAACTCTTTGTGTTCATTTTCTACTACCGTGAAACCAACTTTCTTAGGGACAGCGTGGACCGAACTAACCCATTGACTATCAGAAATAGGATAAATTATCCCATTGTCTAACAGTTTCAAAATTTCTGTTTTCACAGCATCTTGCATGACTGGTTAAGCCTACATTGTGGTCCCTCCTAGGAGTCGCATCATTGTTCAAATGAATCATGTGCTATACTATTGCTGGACTTATCCCTTTAATGTCATTCATTGTCCATCCAATGGCTTCTCTATGTTTCCTTAAAATTGACATCAATCTTTCCTCTTATTTTCCAGTAAGATGGGATGATATGATGACTGGTAGGGTTTCTCTTCCGCTTGGTAGGCGTACTTGAGGTGTTCGGGCAAAACTTTTAATTATAAGGAAGGAGTGGATTCATTGGAAGGGAGAATTGAAATTTCGGTCATGGAATTAGGTACACTTGGCTTGACGCCCAATCCACTGTTGAATCAATGATCTGATCTAAATTGAAATCCTCAAACTCCAGATTAAACTTGCTCTCATGTCTATCTCAATGCTCTCTTCATACTCACTTGTCAAATTTTTAATGGAGTTGACCTCAAATGTCTGATTATTCGTATCCCTGGGTTGTTTTTCTAGGTTAAAAACATTGACCTCCTTTGTCTTGTCTCCAAAGTCAATCGCATGGACCCGTTCATACAGTTGATTATGGCATTAGCTGTAGCAAGGAATGGGCGCCCAAAGATGACTGAAGTTTGAGACCTTGGATTTGACACAGGTTGGGTCTAAAGCACAATGAAGTCAAAGGGCAAATGAAATCCCCGACCCGAGTAAGAACATATGTGATTTCCCCTTTGGAGACTTTCATAGATCGTTCGGCTAACCGAATGGTTACTTGAGTTGGACACAGCTCGCCCAACCCAAGTTGCTGGTATACTGAGAGAGGTAACAAGTTGATACTTGCTCCCAGGTCAAGAAGTGCTCGACAAATTTTTTTTTTGTCCTATAGTATAAGAAATTGTAGGACATCCGGGATCTTTGTATTTCACCAGAATAGGACCGGACAGAAGTTTGCTTATGTTGGTTGCTAAGAACACTTTCTTTAGTACATTCATTTTTCTCTTCTTAGTACACATATCTTGAAGGAATTTAGCATACGCTGGGACTTGTTGGATTGTATCAAGAAGGGGCAGATTCAATTTGATCTGATTGAACATGTCGAGTATCTTTTCCATGTGTATGTTCTTATTGTTGTTCCTAAGCCTATTTTGAAATGGTGTTGCAGGCTTGTGAACTTGATCAGTAGTTGTATCCTTGTCAGATGTTTATGGTGCAGATTGAGATGAGCTAGCAGATGTAGAGGCATGAGTAGGATCAATTTGGATAGAACTTTTTAGCTTAGAGACCTGATTGTCTACCTTCTTTCCTGATCTAAGTGTATGAACAATATTACACTAGTTGATCTGAGAATCCTGAACTTCATAAGCTTGATTGGAATTCTTAGGGTTGACTAGCGGTTGACTACGTAAAATACCCTTGGGTCTTCACTTAGAGAATTTGCTAATTGACTCATCTGAACTTCCAATCAAGATATGGCATGCGTATGTTATTTCAATGTCTGTCCTTAATTTTCCATGAAGACGGTTTGGGACTTCGGGAATGCCTCCATACTCTTCTCCAAATCACTGAGTTTTTTCTTTGTTGGTGAATTTTGGAAGGAGGAAGTGGTGGTTAGGATGGCGAAGATTGTTAGGGAAATTGGGCTTGGGAGAATTGTTCGGGCCCCAAGAGAAATTCGGGTGATTTCTCCAACCGGTATTATAAGTCTGCGGGTAAGGATTGTATTGCGCCTCGAGTAGGCCGCATTTATATGTTCCACAGTACTTGATGAGTTTGAAAAATTGGACACTCTTCGAAAATATGGTTTGGTGCCTGACGGTGTGAACAACCCGGATTGTGGATTTGTGGTGGGTTGATTTAGTTGACCTTGGCTGGCTCTTTTGTTTCTATAGCCTCTATTCTTCTCATTAGAGTGGCAATCTTAGTTTCAGTAGTTATGAATGATTCTAAGGATAGGAACCCCTCTTTTGAAGCTATAGATTGTGAATTCTTTGGCTTCTCAGAGGTTGGCTCCCATTGGAGGATTTTTTCAGCTAGATTTTCAAATAAATCTCAACCCTTATTTTCATCCTTTTGCGAGAATCCCCCCTGACATATGGTTTCTAACAAGGTTTTTATTTGATATCCAAACCATCATAGAGAATCTGACACTGAAGCTATTTCTCTACACCGTGATAAGGGCACTGAGCTAAGAGATCTTGAATCGCTCAAAATATCTCCAGAATGGTTCGCTCTCCTCTTACCTAAACTGCATGATGTTCTTTCTGATGAGGGCAGTCTTGTGGATTGGGTAAAATTTCTTCAAGAAAGCCTTGACGAAATTGTCCCACATCGTGACTGAGTCTATAACCAACTATACAACCATTTCTTAGCTAGGTCCTTTAGGAAAAAGAGAATGAAACGTAAACGACATCGTCTCCTAGCTGGGGAAAGCGCATCATGAGTCTACTTCTTCAAATTCCCTAACAAAGGAAGTATGCATCATCTGATTCTAAACCATGAAATTTCAGGAGAGTGTTGATAAATTGCGGTTTCAGCTCAAAATTATTACCATTCACTTCGTGAAGTTTTATACAAGATGGAAGTGAAGTTCTGATTGGGTAAAACCTATCATGTAGCGATGCCATCACTGGTTCTGAATACAGTGAAAGAGAAGTGTTTTGGGTCAATATGAAAGTAACTGGATCTCTCAATCACTCTTGCATGCAACACACCATACAACGTATAAACAAAAAATAATCGAAAAGAAAAACAAACAAAAGAAAGAGAAACAATCATCAAGCCTTAGTCTAAGTACCTAGACCTAGACGACTCCTAACTGGTCGATTCTCCGAGGGAGGTTGTTGAAGAAATTAGACTACAAGCTAATCAGTCAAGAAAGGGCAAAACTCGGTGAGAGGTATCCGGGCATGAACCTCGGGCCTTAATTGCGCCAAACCACAGAGTTTTCAAGGCTTAACCTTTCAATCCTCTTTTCTTAGATACCAATTTTGCAGGAGTATAGTTCTTACAAGTTTCACCCTCGGTAATCTCTTAGTGAGTCCGAGATGTCCCTAGAGCCAACGTCTATCAATTTTAGTTAGGCTTGGGATTGTGAGTGTACTTGGAGATGATTTTTGGGATAAGAAAGGGTGAGAAAATCCTCACCTTATCTTGATTATTTAGGTTTTGCCCTAATGTCAATTGTGCAAGTTTACAATGTATTCACAAAAAGATAACACTTAAAGCGATAAATCACTCTAAAATGTTAGTCCTTTCTATATGAAATGCACACGTACCTTTCTCCCAGCACTCTTCAACAGAATTGAAATGAATTGAAATAGACCCGTGCTCTAAATACAAAAGTCTAATCAAATTTTCAATTTGACAACAAATGAATTTATGTTGAGTTATTAACAGTGCATGGGTGAGTCATATAAGAAACTATTATTTGTAGAAAGTAAATTCTTTGCGCAATTTTTTGCAACACTGCAGAAATTTTTGTGAGTACTTCTGTCAGCAAAGTCACGCATGCAAGGCTTTTCTGAGGGCAAAAGTGCTCTTCTTTTCCAAGCAAGTGTAGGTACACTGCGGCGATTAGTCCCTTGACTCCTACTGCACAAAAACAAAGAGATATCTTTAGTGACAGAAAGAAAAACCATTACCCCTCTCTGGCAACGACACTAAAATTTGATCATCAAAAAGCATGCACAAGAAGAAGTAAAAGAGTGATGGTCGATATTACAGCTTTAGCGATTCTACCGTGATAGTAAAGTGGCTATACGGGTCGTATCCACGAGGAGGGTAGCGATAGAAGCTTGATGTGCAGTCTTCTTTGTTCATAGAAAAGATGTTTCTTTATTTAAAGATTGAATTGAAAGAAAAACAAGAAATATTGTAGAGATGGTTTGAAATATTTTGATGTTGAAAAAGTGTTTTGTATTTTTAGAGAGGAAAAATATGCATGACTAACCTTCTACTAATTGCTCCCACAACCTCTAGTTTCATGAAGACATAGCCTCACAATGGATCATAAGCAATCACAATCTTGTGTATAAGAACTTTTCACGTGGTAGATCGAATGAAAGTTTCTCCCATCACCTTGCTTCACATGATAAAACTCGAACATTTCTCCATCAAGATCCATTTGAAGGCAAGCATGGAGGAAGAAACAAGTGCACTATTGGTATCGGTAAGGATGCGTGGGAGTTTTACTAACTTACAAAAAACAAGTAGATTAACAACTTTTATAGATCATCAAAACTTAGGAGTCAAGCATGAAATAAGAAAGTAAGTCTACTTCTTAGTAAGTTAGAATTAAAAACCTCATCGTAAGATAGCATAGCTCTTGTTTGCACAAGAGTTGTTAGACACTTATTTATTATATGGGTTGTTCATGCAAGTTACTAGAAGTTAGTAGGTTAGTAGTTAGTTAGACATACTATAAAGAAGTTCGTTAGTCATGATAAATGAAAACAAATGACAAGATAAAAGGAGAGAAAAACTAGTGCAAGTAAAAGTAAGGTAAAAACAAAGAATAATGTGGTAAAAGAAGAACTTCACTTGTATTTGATTGTCACCTTCATGATACAAGCCTTTCTCTCTCTCACGCTAATGGCTACCCTAATACAAGAAACAATGAGAGAATACAAGAAAGCAAAGAAAAATACAACAACAAACTAACAAGAACTTATTTTCTATGGATATACCCTGTCTAAAAAAACCAAGGAGGTTTTTATAGACACCAGGAGAAAAGGGGCCAGGGAGACAATCCCTGGCCCGAAGGCGCAGCCGCGCCAATATAGCCTTTAGTCGCGTTTTCGCAGTGCTTCTGGCGCCGCAAGCTGTGTACTGTTGTTGTGTCCCCTTGCTTGTCCTCCCTGCTGCTTTCTGATTTTCTGCACCCTATTTTGACAAATCCTCTTTCCAAAGTCGATGACTATTTTTGTAGGCTTTAAATCACCAATGAATGAGATTTTGGGTTTCTTTTTCATTCCACACCATGGACCTAGAAACACATAAGAAAATCATTATGAGCAATATTTTTATATAAAATAAATATGAAGATGTGGTATAAAATATGCAATATTAGAGACTAATCACACGCTCAGTACAAGCTTCACTCTCGTTCTCTCATGAAACTATTCTCTAATCTCAGTTACATAAAGAAAAATGAAAAATTACATAAATAAAAAGTAAAACCTAAGTTACAAACTAAAGTACAGCCTAGCCTATACTCTCTGCTGAATCATCCTATCTGGCCTCTGAATTTGCTAGTATCTATAACAGAAACATAACGAGAGAGAGCGTTTGAAGATAGGGGGAGCAAACGCTCTCCCATATCTTACCAAACGGCCGCAGAAACGCGGCCAAAGCCGCATTTTCGCTGCAGGGATCTAGCCAATAGGCCAGATTCCGGGGGGCGTTCCACTGTTGATCTCTGATACACATATATCTTCAATTAGTTTCTCCATTTAGCTCCGAATTTGCTACTATCCCCTTGTTCTCTCTGTTAACAAAATAACTTCAACTAAATCCAAATTAGTTGAGAATATTTTGTAATTATCTTCTCTAATCTCCATTAACAGATATTAAGACAATTAAATAGCAGGGATTATTACTAAATAAGTATGGGAATGTAATAAAATATGCTAAAATACGCATATGATCACACCCCCACACATATCTTTTGCTCGTCCTCGAGCAAAACAGATAAAAAGTAAAATAAAACTAACTTAGTCTAACTCACTTTCGTAGGAATCACGGTTGCAGTTAGCATGTGCAACAAGCCGTTAAATCTTTAGGTTACCCTAGAGGACGAGTTTTATCTCGTGAGGATTTTCAGTGGATTACATCCACAAAATCCATAAAGAAAGAGAAACAAAGAGTTAGTATTTTCGAAAAGCATTTTGAAGAAGAGAAAATATTTGAAGTATTATTGTAAAATTTCAAGTAATATATAAGTTATAGAAAAACTGAACATTTTATTCCTAAACTTAGTTTCTATTCAAAACTTGTTACCAATCAAGGTAAGGAGTCAAACTATATTTCTCATCTATTCTGTTATTTTATCTTAAGTCTTAGCACCTTTGTGACCGTGAAATTTTGACTGGGAATTTTTTAACTCTAACTCTTATGCTTTATTTTTTTCATATTTTTTGGTGGTATTATTTTTTAGTTCTGTTAGGCTTTCTAATCTGTCCATATAAGGAACCTTTAGTCGGTGACTTCTAAACCAGATAGTCTTAGGACATCAGATGAGAAAATACCCTAAGGACTTACGGACTCGAGCAAATAAGGTCACAAAACTAAGGGTTTTTATTTATAAGATTGACCGCTTTTAAGCGTGAATACTTTTACTTTATGAAGCACAAATACCCAGCTTAATCAAAAGATTTTTTAATATACATATATTCTTTTTTCTCTTTTTTTATAAAGCATAAGAATCTTTGTTTTTGAACCCTAAGTGTGTAAGTGTACAAAGTATGCATATTTCATCAAGATAAAAATTAAGACTAAATTACTTTTTCAAATTTTCTTCCTAACTCTAAAAATAAAAAAATAATCTTATTTTAACCAAGTATAAGAAATCCTATTTGTGATTCTCCTATTCCTTAAAATTAACTCAATTTCTTACAAAAAATAGGTCAAAATATTGTTTCTCTTTTTAAAAAGATTTAAAAGCAATTTTTTAATAAGCAAACCTATGTTATATTAGAACCCTCTCCCACACCTATCTCATGTATTATCCTTAATGTATCAATGAATGCATAAATAATGAAAAAGAAGAAAGGAAAGGAAAATGTTACCTCAAGTGGTGGTCAGATTGAGCCAAGTGTTGCTGCCCAATCAAGGTAATGTGTGATTTACGAAACCCACCTTTATTGACCTCTTTTCTATTTACATATTTACAATCCCCAATATGAATAGGATCATGCGAGATCCTATTATGAAAATTATTCTCTTTACATGATCAATCTTGAAAATCATCACTGAGTCATTATGGTCACTACATTAGTCCATCAATAGAATGTGGTTTTGCGTAATGGATGATTTGGCTCTAAAATGAAAAGTTTGGGAACCAATACTAACTCGAGAAAATCAACTTTGGGTTCGAGAGTTGATTTTAGTTCAAGAGTTGAGTCCAAATCAAAGAACTTAACTTCACATTCTTTTCCCATCAATGAAATGTGACAATCCAAAAGAGTAGTTCAATTTCAAAATCTATGGATACTGAAATCAATGTTGGCTGGGAAATGGGTCCAACTTGGGTAAGGATACCAGAGTCAACATAAATTCAAAAATTGGAATTGAATCACAAAGTTGTGAGTCGGGATCACATTCATGTTCAAGTTCAATTTCATTGAAATGTAATCGAGCCTAAACCTGCACAAAAAATACAGACTTTCAGAATAGAGCTAGGTCTTCGATGCTACCGCATAGCCTAGGGCTAACGGGTCGTGATCCAAAGGGAGGGACAGCGATGGAAGCGTTATGTAAGTTTCTTCTTTCAAGTTACCAAAACTAGTTAATACTTATCTTCTCAGTTTTATAAAAAAAAATAAAAAAGTTAAGTTAAGAAGAAGATGGTAGAAGAAGAGATGATAGTGGTGTTATTGTTTTAATTGTAAAGAAAAAGAAACAAAAAGAGATAAAAAAAAGTATTGATGCAAAAATCAAAAATAAAAGAAGAATATGTACCGCTACTATTTGAATCATAACGAAAATTTACCTTAACATGAAGTAAAGTGAAGTAATAGAAAAAAATAAAGGAAAGCAAGGCTTCGACGAGATCGAGCACAATGAAGAAAAGTGAGAAACCTCCATTGATTATTACCTTCAATATAAATTTCCTGAAGAAAAGATTATAATAGTGTCACTCTACAATAACTTTTTCTCTCTTTTGATCATGTAACTCTCTCTAGCCTAAAAATAAAATAATAAAATAAATAAAAATTACAATGGAAAAGAAAAGAAAACCTAAACCAAATCTCTCTCTAGAGTGGTGCCCTTTCTGCCTTCGAGATATGAGGGTTTTATTGGAGAAAACCAGAGGGATAGAAAGCGTATAAAGATAGGGAGAGCTGGTTATTTCTGAATTTGAATCCTCCCTTTATCTCCAAACTTGATTTGATTTATCTAGAAATTCAATTTTGATCTGCAGCTTGTTGGCATGTTGATTGCTGAATATCACTTATAATATGATAGAATTGGAAAGAGTGATCAACAGAAGAATTGTATCTCTTTAAGTCTTCTTTCTGGAGCATCTTAAATCATTAGATTTAAGTTTCGATAGCAAAAGTTATGATTAAACTTTTAAATTGTATCTGGCCTGAATCTGAATCTAAATTACTTTATCTCATCCGTTGATCTTCTCTCTATCTATTTATCCTCTTGAATTTTCAATTTGCCTTCTAGAATTGATAAGATATTCATTTATCTTCAGAGAAATAGATAGGGTCTTCAAACAATCCATTTTCCCTTGAAATGAGATGATATTATCTTATCTGATATATTCAGTTTTTAGATAATATAGCTTCTATAACCTTTAGATTTTAATTGATCCCCTTTGATTTGAACTTTTAGATTTAAATTGGATAAATCTGTCAATCTCTCTCTTTTCTTCCTTAATTACCCTACCGTCAATGAACATGAAAATACATTAATAGTATAGTTTTATTTAAATATAAATGCAGAAATGTGACACATATGATATGAAAACGTGTAATACACATGTGTGATCACACCCCACACTTATCTTTTACTCGTTCTCGAGCAAAACGAAGAGAAAAGAAAAAACTAAACTGACATAACCAAACTCACTTTCGTAGGAATCACGGTTGCACTTAGCACGTGTAACATGCCTTTAACCTCTAGGTTACCCATAGAGGATGAGTTTTGTCTCGTGAGGGTTTTCAGTGTATTACACCCACAAAATCCAAAAGAAATAAAGTGTTAGTATATTCGAAAATGTATTTTGAAGAAAAAAATATTTAAAGTATTAATGTAAAAATTCAAGTAATATAAAAATCATATGATTATCAAAACTTAGTCATTACTAAACTTAGCCTTTATTTGAAAACTTGTTTTCAATCATGATAAAAATTAAAATTATATTTCTCATCTAGTCTATTTTTTACCCTAAGTCATATGCACCTTGTGACCGTGAAAAATTGACTCGGGATTTTTCAACTCTAACTCTTATGCCTTATTATTATATATATTTTTTATTATTTTTTTACATTTATGGCAGTAATATTCCTTAACTCTATTAGGCTTTTTTATTCGCTCATGTAACGAGCCTTGTCGGTGACTCCCAAACCAGACGGTTTTAGGGCACCGGGTGAGAAAACACCCCAAGGACTTAAGATTCGAGCAAATAAGGCCAAAAAACTAAGGATTTTATTTATATCAACCACTTTTAGGCGTGAATATTTATACTTTATGAGGCACAAATACCCAGCTTAATCAGAAGATTTTTATATAATAATTTTTTTAAGGCATAAGAATCTTTATTTTAAAACCTAAGTGTGTAAGTGTATAAAGTGTGCATATCTCATTAAGGTAAAAATCAAGACTAAACTACTTTTTAATTTTTCTTCCTCACCTCAAAATCAACAAATAATTTTATTTTGACCAAGTATAAAAAATCCTAATTATGATCCTCTTATTTCTTAAAATTAACTTAATTTCTTACAAAAATAATTTAAAGTATTATTTTTCTTTTCAAAAAGTCTTAAAGAAAGGATTTTTTTACATTAGTAAAGTTAGCATGTTAGTAAACCCTCCCCTACATCTAACTCATGCATTATCCTCAGTGTATGAATAAAATGCAATAATACATGAAAAAAGAGACAGGGAAGGAAAATTGTCTCCTCAAGGTGGTGGTTACGGTGGTGGTCTCATTGGGCCGAGCGTTTCTGCCCAATCTATATACTGTGAATTTTCATGAAATTCACCTTTTATTTTCTTTTTCTTATTGGCATTTTTATACTCCCCAATATGAATAGGATCGTGTAAGATCCTAGCATGAAATTTTTTCCCGCTTATATGACCAATCTTGGAATATCATCGCGGAGTCATATCGATCTAAACCTTGGTCCAATAGTGGAATGTGGTTTTGTGAAATGGATGATTTGGGCTCAACAATGAAATGAATAGGAACCGATACTGACTCGGAAATAAAACTCAAATCAAGTTTAGGTTCTAGAATAGGAATTAGTTCATGAGTTTGGTCCAAATCATAGAATTCAAGTTCACATTCATTTTCCAACAATGGAATGTGACTATCCAACAAGGTGGTTCATGTTCAAGCTCTATAGGGATAGGAATTAGTGTTGGCTTCAGAATTGGGTCCAAATCGGGTAAGGATACCAGAGTCAGTATAAATTCAAAAAGTGAAATTGAATCACAATATTGAAAATCGGTGTCACATTCATCTTCAAGTTCAATCTCATTGAAATGAAAACTTGCCAATTTATCAATGGGTTGATACTGGTCAAGTTCAAAATTATATGGTGAAATCGAATCTTGGTTAAAATCTCCAAGATATCATGATTCTTCATCAATATGGCTAGGAGATTCAGGAATGGTCGAAAATATGTTAGGGAGAGTTTTCTCATTCCTATCATTAATTGTGTTGACCAAATGACTCACTTTTACTTCTAACCTATTGAGAGATTGGAGGCAATCCATTTGGAATTGAATAATATCAGTTTGAAACTGAATCATGAATTTCATACTCTTTTCTAAGTCAACATGTTTTTCTTGTTGTGGTTGGACTTAAAAATTAAAGTATGGATCTTGAATTTGAGAATTGTTTGGGAGAATTGAGTCCGCTATGATTTGTACTTGTCGTGTGGACTCAAAAAAGACTTCAAAAGTCTTTTCTAAAGAAGATTTTTCTTCTATAGGTTCATCTTGGTCTGAAGTATATGAAATTGTTTGTTGGTAAGGTTGTTGATAGTAAGACTCGGGAGAGTTGTATCCCCACTCACTCGGTGAAGAGTGGTGATGATTATCCCATTCTTATTCATAATACTAGGATTTGGGCATATATTGATTCGAATAAGACCAATCTTGCATTCTTAGTTGGTTAGAGTTATATAATGCCGGGTTGGTAATATCCAAATTGAAAGAGGTTGGGGTGAAATATGATTTGAGTTATAATCAGAATAATTGTAATTATAATCCATTTTCACAAGAATAAACAAAACAAACAAATAAGCAAACAAGAAAATAAAGAAAAATCTAACCTATGTTAGGGTAGAGTTTAGACCTAAATGACTCCTAACTGTTGATTATCCACAGAAGGTATATTGCAGAACCTAACCACAAGTTAGGCCAGGTGGGGAAAGATTGGTGGGAGGTCTTCATTCCTATGTAACAGGCCTAATTATGCCAAACCACCAGCCTTCGGGGTTTCGCCCCTCAATCTCCAACCTTAGACACCGATTTGGTAAGAGTCAACTTCTAACAACTTCCCCTTAAGTCAATTCCTTTTGAGTCCGAGATGTCCCTAGGGTCAACGTCTACTCAATTTTAGGTTATGATGGGTTAGTGAGTGAGGAGATAGTTTTTGGGCTAAGAAAGGGTAATGACTTCCCCACCTTATCTTGTTTAATGATATGTCCTTAGATCGTTTTCGTGCTCATGTGCAAGTATATAGCAAAAATAACACCCAAGCAATATAACATATAAGTGTGTTTCCTAAACTATATGTAATGCAGACGTACCTTTTTCTCCAACACTCTTCAATAGTAATATAAAGAAATGAAATAGACAGATGCCCTAAGATGCAAGAGTCTAAGCGTTTGTTTAGTATTTATAAAGCAACAAGTTGCTGTTAATTAGAAACATGTACAGAGTGAGTTAAATTGATAAACTAATAACTGCAAAGAGTTAAATCTCTGAAAATTAAGCAATATGTAGGAAACTACAGTTAGTGTTTTACCACATTTGTGGGCTCTGATGCTCTACCTTCTTGGACAGAGGTACAGAGTAGAAATATATCAACTGCAGCTCTTATTTTTCTGTAATTAGTCCCTGTACATCAAAACAGAGAAGAAAAATAGTTAAATTGTTAAAGTAAATCAGGAAGAAAGAAAACTTACCATCCTTCGCCGGCAACGGCACCAAAATTATGATTGCGCCAGCACAAAAAAATACAGACTTTCAGAATAGTGCTAGGTCCTCGATGTCACCGTGTAGCCTAGAGCTAACGGGTCGTGATCCACAGGGAGGGACAACGATGGAAGCGTTATGTAAGTTTCTTCTTTTAGTTTACCAAAACTAGTTAATACTTATCTTCTCAGTTTATAAAAAATCTAAGTTAAGAAGAAGATGGTAGAAGAAGAGATGGTGGTGGTGGTGGTGTTTTAATTATAATTGAAAAAGAAACAAAAAGAGATAAAGAAAAGTGTTGGTGCAAAAATCAGAAATAAAAGAAGAATATTTACCTCTACTCTTTGAATCATAACAAAAATTTACCTTAACATGAAGTAAAGCGAAGTAATAGAAAAGAATAAAAGAAAGCAAGGCTTCAATGAGATCGAGCACAATGAAGAAAAGTGAGAAACCTCCATTGATTGTCACATTCAATATAAGCTTCTTAAAGAAAAGATTACAATATTATCACTCTACAATAACTCTTCCTCTCTTTTGATCATGTAACTCTCTAGTCTAAAAATAAAATAAAAAAAGAATAAAAATTATAATGAAGAAGAAAACAAAACCTAAACTATATCTCTCTTTGGAGTGGTGACCTTTCTGCCTTCGAGGTATGAGGGTTTTATAGGAGAAAATCAGAGGGATAGAAAGCTATGAAGATAGGGAGAGCTGGCTATTTTTGAATTTGAATCCTCCCCTTATCTCCAAAGTTGATTTGATTTATCCAGAAATTCAATTCTGATCTGCAGCTTGTTGGCATGTTGATTGCTAAATATCACTTATCAAATGATAGAATTAGAAAAAGTAATCAACAGAAGAATTGTAACCCTTTAAGTCTTCTTTCTAGAGCATCTTAAATTATCAGATTTGAATTTCGGTAGCGAATATTATAATTAAAATGCTAAATTATATCCAGCTTGAATCTGAATCTAAATTACTTCATCTTATGCATTCATCTTCTCTCTATCCATTTATCATCTTGAATTTTCAATTTGTCTTCTAGAATTGATAAGATATTCATTTATAAACAGATAGTATCTTCAAACAATCCGTTTGAGTTTTCAATTTGTCTTCTAAAATTGATAAGATATTCATTTATCTTCAGCGAAATAGATAGGGTCTTCAAACAATCTATTTTTTCCTTGAAATGAGATGATATTATCTTATCAGATATATTCAGTTTTCAGATAAGATAGCTTCTATAACCTTTGGATTTGAATTGATTCCCTTTGATTTGAACTTTTGGATTTAAATTGGATAAATCTATCAATCTCTCTCTTTTTTTTCTTATTACCCTACACGTCACTGGATATGAAAATACATTAAGACATACTAAACTCTGAATCCACTGCTAGACGTCATCGTATTAACTTAGCAGCTAGCCCACTGGGGACTGCAAGGGTGAATTGAATCTGGGCACCCGTCGATTCAGAGGTAATTTAGATATGACCAACTAAGAGACACTAGGCTTACAATCCGCTGTTCAGAGGTTATAGTGTTAACTTGATAGCTAGTCCACTGGGGGACTGCAAAAGTAAGATCTGGAATCTGTCAGTTCAGAGGTGATGAACTGGGCATAACTAGTTAGGAATTGCCAGACTCAGAATTTTGTCATTCAGAGGTGACTGACTGGACATGACGACAAAAGAGAAGTCTACACTGGACTGGAGGATGAGACTTGGCTATCTGTCAGTTCAGGAGTGATTGACTGGACATGACCGATTGAGAAGCCAGCAAGCCATGAGTTTTATCGTTCAAAGGTGATCAACTAGACATGACGGTAAAAAGATAAGTCCTTATAAAACTGGGAGATGAGGCTTGGCTATCTGTCAGTTCAGAGGTGAAAAACTGGACATAACTGATTGAGAAGCCACTGAGCTCAAAATTTTACCGTTTTGAGGTGACGAGCTGGATGTAACGACGAGAATAATAGTTCCGACTGGACTAAGAGAGGAGGTCTGGGTACTTGTCGTTTTAAAGGTGATTGAGTGAACATAACCGTTTGAGTCCAGAGCCCTTACTGTTCAGAGATGGCGGGCTGGACATGACAGCAAAAGAAACAATTCCGCTAGGGGAAACTGGACTTGATCATAAACTCGACAGGGAAATTAGTGCTTCCTTGGAGAATTTTTTGGAAGAAATTGTTATAAATATATTGTTAACGTGACAACCGAAGAGTCCACCAGGAACTGGAAAGGGTAATAATAGACTCCAAGAGGAATCTATTAGAAACTCGCTGGGGAGTTAGAAAATGAATCCCATGAGAGATTATAGAGAGTTTGGAGTTCTCTAAGATGTCAGAGGAAATCATTAACATGACATAAATAACTCCATGGGGATTCGATAGGAAGGATTGTTCCCTGAAAAGTTTGTCAGAGATAATCATTAACATAACAACCGGATTCCTTGCTGGTGAATTAAAAAGAGATCTTGTCTGAAGTGATCGTGACAACTTCTCCGCTTGGGGTTTGTAAAAATAACTTGTCAGAGGTGTGATGTTAATTTGATAAGGATTCATTTACTGTTAGAGGACTTTGAACATAACAACAATTTGAGTGAACCTGTCATTCTATTGAAGAGAATGGCAAGTGGAGTTTGATCTGTTGGGGATATGAGTAGGATCCGTTAGAGATATTCAAAAGGTTTTACCGTCAGGAGGTATGAGCTTTAAGTATGACAATTCTGATCTGTGATTCATCTTATTGAGAAAATGAATACAGCCTTTAATGGTTCTACCATTCCATGGACGGGAATTTAGGGGATTTTGGTAAGGAAAGTGGGATCAGGTCCTTTAGGATTTTTAGTAAATCCTAAGCTATTAAAGGGGTTGGTATACCTTTACCAACTACCATTTGAGTTGGGCTAGCCATGCTATTTCCCTCAGCATGATGAGTTATTAAGGACTTTATATTGGGCTTAGAAGTCAATGTTTTACTATTAGCCTTATTCACCGAAGGCTTCTGATCGTGTCACATAAAGTGAACATTTTTGTGTTCCACTGGTGATCTCTAAATCTAACTAAGGATTTAAGAGTTAAATCTAATCTTCATGAGAAATTTATCGGGTAGATCGACATTCCTCGCAGAGCGTCACCTTTTGTTCATCAAGACTCTAGTTCTCAGCTGATATTCGTGTCTAGATATGGAGTACAAACTTCACAGGGAATATATCGAGTAAGTCGAGATTCCTCGTGGAGTTTCACTTTTGTTCATCATAATCAAGACTCTAGTCGTAGTCGATCATCGAAATTGAACATGAATGTGGAAATACTAGAAAGGTCCTACATGAATGCATCATAAATCTTCTTTGATGAATTCGACTCATTTAAGATTATCGTGATGCTGAACTATTTGCCAAAAGAAGAATGCAGAGATGGTTGAAATTGATTCCACTTAAGGGACTCCTTGAGGAGATGAAACAGTCAGACGAGTCCGACTTGATGATCAGAGGTATAGTGTTAACGTGATCATGGATAGCACTTCTTTGATCAGAGGTATAGTGTTAACGTGATCATGGATAGCACTTATCGTTGATTGACATCAGGAGCGTGTTATCGTTCGGATTCGCTATGTGATAAGCTCCACTTGATAGACTGCTTCTACTACGAGAAGTTGTCCCTATTTGGTTGGTGGAATGACATATTCCAACTCCCTCGCGTTTCCTGACATCAATGGTTGTTGTGTCTCGTCGGAGGTAAGGTTGCACGAAGTATTATTTGCCAGACCTAGTACCTGTCGGCTATCAAATAGCAGTTGAGACAGTTGTCACCTCTTCAGATCCGCTGAGAGGAGTTGCTGGTGCAGTGTCATCTGCTATAAGAGACATTGCAAGATTTGCCTTTAGCTTTGGACTGACTTGAGTTCCATTGCTTTAGCCGTTTATGGGATAAGACCCATGGCTTTTGGAAGGAGAGTTGACTACCTCCATATTCCCTTTCAGGATAGGGGTTAGGCAGTGCCCCTTTTATGTTCTGACCTCAGAGTTAAACATTCGCATCAATCAGCGCTTGGATTTTGTCCTTAAGGACATTGCACCTGCAAGTAGGATGATGAACCATCCTATGAAAAAGACAATAGTTGGGATCATTCATTCATTCCACTTTGTCTGGGCGTCTAGCCTCTAGCAACTTGAGCTTGTTGCCTTTGTTGAGCAAGTAAAAAGTGTCACTACATGCTCATTTTTGAAGGAGTATTATCTTTGATACTCCGAAGTTCTGTTAGAGTTACCCTTCCTTGACCGAGTTTCTCCATATACTTTCAATGTTGTGATGTATCAGAAGATTCAGTCGTGTCATAACTTTTGCGATTGATTCCCCACCTGCTTTTGGAGGTCTCAAACTTTTTAACTGATTTCTCAGCTATCTCGGCTTGTTCAACAAGCTCCTTCCCAGTATGGACTTTGATGGCTCCCATGC
This sequence comes from Agave tequilana, assembly GCA_038442645.1. Classification (NCBI taxonomy): domain Eukaryota; kingdom Viridiplantae; phylum Streptophyta; class Magnoliopsida; order Asparagales; family Asparagaceae; genus Agave; species Agave tequilana. The sequence goes on from JAVJIF010021684.1 coordinate 21,241, forward strand.
GAACTTTCACTTTGATAAGAAAGTTGTGCCTACACGTCTAAAGCAAATAGGCAAAGACATGGCTGCAGGGCACATAAGAGAAGGTTGCAGAACCTCACCTCTCTATATAATCCCGTACAGATTCTTCTCCTTTCTGGACTGTCGAAGGAAGTGTGTCCATGGTCACCTCGGTATCATCCTCGTAGAATCGAGAGAGGAATTGGGTTTTCAAGTGCCAGGAATTGCTTGAGTTCGTGAGGAGACTCCTGAACCAATCAAAGGCTACCCCCCTCAGGGGTGCCAATGAACAATCTGGCTATGATAACATCATTACCTATTACATTACTGGCTTGCGATCGGAAGTTGTAAATGTGCTGATTTGGCGAGCTCTTACCATCATACGAGTGTAGCGTTGATGGCTTGAACTTTGGCGGATATGGGACTAAATCCTATTCCAAGGGATAAGGATAGACTGTCCCTACTTTCTTCAGTTCATCCCTTTGGGGCAGGGAGGCAATCTGAGCTTGGATGCCTTTGATTACTTCGACATCGATTGAAGAGCCCTCCTTTGAATGCTCGGTCTTGAGTGGTTCATTGTTGTTATTCTCCTCATTTTCATAATTACTACCAATTGTGCTATCATTGTTTCAGTTTGTCAGAAGCTGAGTCAACATTTGCTGGTTGTTGTCCAAGACTTCTTGTTGGGCCTTGGAAGTTCGCTCATGTGCCTCCATGCGATGACAAAGATCATCATCATTGTTATTATCAGCCATGTTGGCTGATATAAACCCTGTCTACACAGAGCTGATGGTGGCAAAGGAAGCATAGCCGTTGGCTTCTTCTTCATCATTGGACTATTGGAAGTGGTATCTCAATGGTTTTCGAAACATAGTTTCTGAGGAAGAAGGTTGTCCATAATTATAGGGTATTGCTACCCTAGAATGAGTACCTTGAAGGCACTCTTTTGTTCCACCAGAACTGACCTAAGTCGGGGCTATAGTCGGGCCCTGGAGAACTGAATGAGGGAATCTAAACCCCCTATTTTTTTTGAGATCATAGCAGATCCCATCCTCTACCAATCATGTTGACAGAGGTAGCTGCGAGGTGAGGCACCTTCACTGTCTTTTTCTTTTTGAGACTTGGGCTTCTTAGAAGCTTGGACTGACAGCCGGTTGAACATTGATTGCTGACTTGGAGGAAAAGTTTTGGGGATTAACCCAAAATATTAGTGGATGAAATGTATCATCACAGATTAACACCCCGCTTGTCCACACTGGGATGGAGAGATGTGAACTGGCTCTTCGGAGTGGAGTTTACGCTTGTTGCTCAGATAATCCTACAAGTTTGTGTTACCTGAAACCAACCAATCCAACGCGGAGACTCAGAGAAACTAGATGTTTGCCCACTTGGGTTGAGAAACCCTAGGCTTAGCCTTGAAGGTTTTCTTTTTGCTATAAGCGGAGCTAGGATAGCTTCGCCTAAAAGAGCCTAGCTTCGCCTAAAAGAGTAGCTTCATAAGGCAAACCTATTGTTTTACCTCTACCTTTGAAGGCGAGCTTAGTTTTGCTATGTAGAGCTCCTCCTTTGAGTGAGGCTAAAATAGCCTCGCTGTTAGCACTTAGTAGTGCTTTATCTCTAGCCTCACAGTAAAGATCCTTAGTACTGGGTGCTGGCCGTGAGAGCGACGCTGAATCAGCAATGCTATTAGCACATAGAAGTTTTTTGACCATAGCCTCGCGTGATAGGCGAGGCTGAACTCTGCAAAGAGTTGAATTAGCTTCACATGGTGAAACTATTTGAGCACTTAGTACTTTGGTTCTGCCGCTAGCGGTGACTCTAGCACTGCCCAATAGTGCTCTTGACTTGAGCAAAGCTATAGTATCAGCACCAAATGGTGCTTTAGCTTTAGCCTCGCGGCTAAGAGCTACTTTAGTACTGCTCAATAGTGCTGATGGTGTAAGCGGGACTATAGTAGCCTCGCTGTTAGCACAAAGTGCTTTAGCCTTAGCCTCGCCGGACAGGCGAGGCTTAGCTCTGTGAAGAGCTGAAATAGTCTTGCAGTCAGAGACTATTTTAGTTTCGTAGGAAGCTGAATAAAGAGATCTATCTCTAGTCTCGCATGAGACTACAGATTTTGCAATCCACATAGCCTTAGCAGAGGCTGTTTTAGTTCACGAGGAACCTTTATAGCTCGCGCACAGTGCTAACATGCTGGCGCGAGGCTATGTTAGTCTATACTGAGACTGTGCAAGACTCATATAGAGTCTGTTTAGTCTCGTCTGAGACTGTAATAGGATTGCAGAGATCCTTATTTGTCTTAACAGAGACTTGCTTTCAAGAGGTAGCCAGAGGGGCTCTGGCTACACTAACCTTCCTGTGCTTGCGCACATGTAGGGGGCTTGTGCTACCCCCAGAGAGAAATTGTTCAAACCTTGCTTGGTCAAAGTGAATGACCAATGTTTTAGCAATAGACCCGAGGGTGTGATCGTCGCAATGCGACACTTGATTCTTAGAAGTGAAGAATGCATTCCCCAACGGAGTCGCCATCTTGTTTTCCATTGAAAATTCAATAAAGGAAAATTTTACAAAAAATTGAGGAGAAGATTACAAGTAATTGAACAAAAAAAATGAAAATTACAAGTTGAACTATCCTCTGAAATTTTTAGGAAAGTGTGCTAGTAGGAGTCTGATCAGCACCCGACCACTTTGTCCCGTTGACAATGCGAGCGAGCGATCTTCGAATGCTACTGCTTGGAAATTCCTTCTCGTCTGATCCAGAGAATCCTTCAGAGAGGAAGTTCTTAGGCTATTAGCACCCTGAATTTATCCTTGTAGGACTAGAGAAGTTATTCTCTGAATTTTTTGAAGCAAGAGAGTAGATCTCTTACTCGCTTAAGTTTTGAAGCCACCAAAGAAGTTTATACTCTTCAAATAGCCTATTGGACTTGAATTTTCTAAGACCCTGAGCCTAGCCTACTAATGGGCTATTTATAAGCTCAATAAGGAGTTATGATTCCCATGATTGCCTCCTCTTAATGAGGGATCATTGGTGTAACCCCGCATTAATTCCCCCCACTAACTTAGTGGGGCAGTTACTCTCCTCAGACGAAGCTAGCCATTGGAGGCGAGGCAAGCCTCTTCATGCAAGGCTAGCCAGTTGGAGGTAAGGCTAGCCTTCTCAAGTGAGGCTAGACAGTTGAGACGAAGGTAGCCTCCTCCGGCGATGCTAATCAGTGGAAGCAAGGCTAGCCACCTCATGTGAGGCTGCTCTTCAGCGAAGTTGTATCAAGCTTCAAGCGAAGGTAGAAGTTAGCTCTCAACAGAGCCGTGTAAAGCTTCAGACGAAGTTAGAAGCAAGCTCTTAGCAGAGTTGTGCTCAACTTCAGGAGCTAGAAGTTAGCCCTCTGCGTGGTTGTGTAGAGCTTCAGTTGAAGCTAACAGTTAACTCTCTGCGGAGCTATGGAGAGCTTCAAGGCGAAGCTAGACAAACTTAGCCTCTCAGAAGAGGCTAGCCCCTTAGGCTCATGCGAGGCTAAGTGTTAAGCTAACTTAGCATCATAGGCCTGCTTAGGTCTCTTCAAAGGCAACACTTAACTTACTGTCTGCTTCACTGGATCAGTAGGGCCCGAGTTACTGCTTTATCCCTTGGTGATGGGTAGAAACTGGTCGTCAGCTTGTCTACGACTTGTCTTTTTTAAATGTCGACAAGATAGATATCATTCAGAACGGTTGAAGAGTTGTCTGAGAGTTTGTATTTTTGGAGTGTCAACAAAAACTTGTTTTCCATTGAAAATTCAAAAAGAGAAAACTTACATAAAATTGAGGAGAAGATTACAAGTAATTGACAAAAAAATGAAAAATTACAAGTTGAACTCTCCTCTTAATTTCTAGGAAAGTGTGCATGTGGGAGTCTGATCAGCGTGCGACCACTTTGTCCCGTTGACGATGCGAGTGATCGATCTTCGTATACTACAACTTGGGAATTCCTTCTCGTCTAGTTCTGGAGATTCCTTAGAGAGAAAGATCTTAGAATATTAACACTCTGAATTTATCCTTATAGGATTAGACAAGTGATTCTCTAAATTTTTATAAGCGAAAGAGTAGATCTCTTGTTGGCTTAAGTTTTGAAGCCACCAAAAAAACTTATGCTCTTCAAAAAACCTCTTGGACATGAATTTCTTCAAGGCACTGAGCCTACCTACTAGTGGGTTATTTATAGGCTCAATACGAAGTTATGATTCCACTTGATTGTCTCCTCTTAATGAGAGATCATGGGTATAACTACCCATTAACTCCCCCAACTAACTTAGCGGGGCAGTTACTCTCCTCAAGCGAGGCTAGCCATTGGAGGTGAGTCTAACCTCCTCAGTTAGAGGTGAGGCTAGCCTTCTTATGCAAGGCTAGCCAGTTGGAGGTGAGGCTAGCCTCCTCATGCATGGCTAGCCAGTTGGAGGCGAAGCTTGTCTCTTCAGGCGACTAACAGTGGAGGCGAGGCGAGCCACCTCATGCAAGCTAGCCAGTTGGAGGCGAGGCTAGCCAGTTGAGGCGAAGCTAGCCTCCTCATGCGAGGTTAGTGTCCTCATGCAAGGCTAGCCAATTGAGGCGAGGCTAGCCTGCTCAGGCTAGGCTAGCCAGTGGATGCGAGGCTAGCCTCCTCAAACGAGGCTGCTCTTCAGCGGAGTTGTGCCAAGCTTCAGGCGAAGGTAGAAGTTAACTCTCGACAGAGCTGTGTAAAGCTTCAGGCGAAGCTAGAAGTAAGCTCTTAACAGAATTGTGCTAATCTTCAGGCAAAGCTAGAAGTTAGCCCTTTGCGCGAGTTAACTCTCTGCGGAGCTATGAAGAGTTTCAAGGCGAAGCTAGATAAACTTTGCCTCTCATGAGAGGTTAGCCCTTGAGCTCATGCGAGACTAAGTGTCAAGCTAACTTAGCATCATAGACCTGCTTAAGTCTCTTCAAAGGCAACACTTGACTTACTGTCTGCTTCACTGGATTAGTAGGGCCCAAGTTGCTGCTTTATCCCTCGGGGATGGCAAAAACTGGTGGTCAGCTTATCTGCTACTTTTCTTTTATAAATGTCGACAAGTTAGATATCGTTCAAACCGGTTAAAGAGTTGTCTGAGAGGTTGACTTTTTGGAGTGTCCATTCGTAAATTTGCAATGGGGTGGTTCGGATTTCGAAATACTTTGAATTGTCTTTAGTGTTCAAAAGGGTAAGCATTCACCAAGTAGAATTACACAAAGGAATTAGAACTGTGACTAAAAATTATTCAGAGGTTAGAAATATGATAAAATCAATCTGAGATGAGAATTCATTGGTGACAAAGGGGAGCAGATCTAGAAATCTGTCTGTTCAGAGGTAATGTAAACATAACAAGTTAGGAATCACTAGAAAGAGGATTCTCTGTTCAGATGTGATAAACTGGACATAACATCGAGAAGAGTCCCTACCGATCTGGAAAGTTAGATCCGGGTATCTGTCAGTTCAGAGGTGACGAACTGGACATAACTGATTAGGAATCACCAAACACGAAGTCTTGTCGTTCAGAGGTAGCGAACTGGACATAATGACAAAGAAGGTGAGATTGGATATTCGTCAGTTCAGAGGTGACAAACTGAACATAACCGATTAGAAATTACCAAACTCAGAGTGTTTAGTGTACAGAGGTGATGAACTGGACATACCAGTAAACGAAAGGTGAACTCAATTTTAAGGACCCGTCTATTCAGAGGTGATGAACTGGACATGATAGAGTAAGACACACTAACTCTAAATCTGCTACCAGAGGTAGTCGTATTAACTTAGTGGCTAGCCCACTAGGGATTGCAAGGGTGAATTGGGTCTGGGCACCCGTCGGTTCAGAGGTAATTTGGACATAACTAACTAAGAGACATCACACAATCCGCTGTTCAAAGATCATAGTGTTAACTTGACAGCTAGTCCACTGGGGACTGCAAGAGTGAGATCTAGAATCCGTCAGTTCAGAGGTGATGAACTGGACAATACTGATTAGAAATTGCCAGACTTAAAATTTTGTCATTCAGAGATGACTGACTGGACATGACCAAAAGAGAAGTCCACATTGGACTCGAGGATGAGACTTAGCTATCTGTCAGTTTAGAGATGATTGACTGGACATGACCGATTGAGAAGCCACAAAGCTCAGAGTCTTACCTTTCAGAGGTGATAAACTGGATATAATGGTAAAATGAGAAGTCCCTACCGACTGGGAGATGAGGCTTGGCTCTCTGTCAATTCAGAGGTGATAAACTGGACATAACCGATTGAGAAGCACCAAGCTCAAAATTCTGCTGTTAAGAGGTGACAATCTGAACATAACAACAAGAAAAATAGTCCCTACTGGACTGAGAGAGGAGTTTTGGGTACTTATCAGTTCAGAGGTGATTAACTGAACATGACCGACTGAGTCCAGAGCCTTTACTATTCAAAGGTGGCGGACTGGACATGACAGAAAAAGAAACAATTCTGCTAGGGGAATAGGACTTGATCATAAATTTCATGGGAAAATTAGTGCTTCCTTGGAGAATTTTTCGGAAGAAATTGTCAGAGGTATATTGTTAACATGATAAGTGAAGAGTCAATCGGGGGACTGAAAAGGGTAATAATAGACTCAGAGAGGAATCTATTAGAAACTCGTTGGGAAGGTAGAAAATGAATCCCATGAGAGATTATAGAGAGTTTGGCGTTCTTTAAGATGTCAGAGGTAATCGTTAATGTGACATAAATAACTCTATGGGAATTTGATAGGGAGGATTGTTCATTAGAAAGTTGTGAAAGGTAATCATTAACGTATTAACCAGATTCCTTGCTGTGGAATTAAAATGAGATCTTGTCTGAAGTGATCGTAACAACTTCTCTGCTTGGGGGTTTATAAAAGTAACTTGTCAGATGTATGATGTTAACTTGACAAGGATTCATTTAATGTTAGAGGTATTTGAACATAACAACAATTTGAGTGGACCTGTCATTCTATTGAAAAGAATGGCAAATAGAGTTTGATCTGCTGGGATATTAGCAGAATCCGTCAGAGATATTCAAAAGGTTTTACTGTCTGAGACGTGAGCTTTAGGCATGATAATTCTGATATGTGATTCATCTTATTGTGAAAATGAATACAACGTTTTGTGGTCTTATCATTCCATGGACGGAAATTGGTAGAAGACGTTAGTAGGAAAAGTGGGATCAAGTCCTTTAGGATTTTTAGCAAATCCTCAGCTATTAATGAGTTTGGTATTCCTTTACCAACTACCGTTTGAGTTCGGCTAGTCATGTTATTCCCCTTAGCATAATGAGTTATTGAGGACTTTATATTGGGCTTAGAAGTAAATATTTCATCTAACCTTATTAACCGACATTTCACATGAAATGAACATTTTCGTATTCCACTGGTGACATCTAAAATCTCACTGGGAATTTAAGAATTAAATCTAAACTTCATGGGGAATTTATCGGGTAGATTGACATTCCTCGTGGAGCGTCACCTTTTGTTCATCAAGACTCTGGTTCTCAGCTAATCTTCGTGTCTAGATATGGAGTATAAACTTTACAGAGAATATATCGAGTAAGTCGAGATTCCTCATGGAGTTTCACTTTTGTTCATCATAATCAAGACTCTCGTCACAGTCGATCATCGAATCTGAACATGAATGTGAAAACACTAGAAAGGTCTTGCATGGATGTATCACGAACCTTCTTCGATGAATCAGCTCTTTGAAGATTGTGGGGAAGCTGAACTGATTTGCCGAAAGAAGAATGCAAAGATGGTTGAAATTGATTCCACCTGGGGAAGGGACTCCTTGAGGAGATGAAACAGTCAGACGAGTCCGACTTGATAATCAGAGGTGTAGTGTTGACGTGATCATGGATAGCGCTTCTTTGATCAGAGGTATAGTGTTAACATGATCATGGATAGCACTTGTTGTTGATTGGCATCAGGAGCATGTCACCATTTGGATTCGCTAGGCGATAAGCTCCACTCGAGTAGACTACCTCTACTACGAAAGGTTATCCCCATTTTGTTAGTGGAATGACATATTCCAACCCCCTCGCGTTTCCCGACGTCATTGGTTGTTGTTTCTTATCAGGACTCTGGTTGTACGAAGTATTATTCGTTAGATCTAGTGCCTGTCAGCTATCAAATAGCGGCTGAGACGGTTGTCTCCTCTTCAGAGCTGAGGAGTTGCTAGTGCGGTGTCATCTGTTGTAAGAGACATTGCAAGACTAGCCTTTAACTTTGGACTGGCTTAAGTCCCATTGCTTTAGCCGTTGATGGGATAAGACCCGTGGCTTCGAAGTAGAGTTGACTACCTCCATACTCCCTTTCAGGATAGGGTTAGACAGTGCCCCTTTTATATTCTGACTTCATAGTCAAAACACCCGCTTCAATCAGCGATTGGATTTTGTTCTTAAGGACATTGCACCTGCAAGCAGGATGATGAACCATCTTATGAAAAAGACAATTGTAACGCCTCGATCCCGGCGATACGGGGACGTCACTGCAACGTATATACGTAGGTCAGAACTACCCTCCCGTATATACGCTAAGCATCAGTACAGACAAGAATCAGAGTACGGAAGCATATGGTGCATTATACATTCCAACACATATATACATACAATTACAGAGTTATCACCAGAGGTGATGAATATTACAATAATAATACATCACAGATATGCGCAAATGCGAGAGTACAAAAGATATACATATGTGAATGGTACAAAAGGGGGCTCACATACAGGTATACAAGGAAAAGTACAAGAGTAAACAAAAAAAGGGCCTTCGGTTCAGACTAGGGCTGACTCCGAATCCACGAATCCAAATCCAAGACAAAACAGTCATATAAGGAATTCATAATACAGAATAAATACAGGAAACAAATCGAAAAAATACGACCGAAAATCTGAATACGCAACTAAGTACGTATTCCGGGAACGGGGTATTACAATCCACCCACCTTACAAAAAATTGCGTCCTCGCAATTTCGTTAAGGGGTAAATTGAATACAAGGGGACAGCGGTGGAATTTATACTAATTAAGATATGAAGCACTAGAGGTAGGGCTCTCAAGTCGACTGTACAATAACCATCCTCCGCACTTCCGGCTGTATAAATCTTAGAATAATGCTGAATAATACTGCTGATGTCGTGGCTGTGCAATAAATGAGCCAGAATACCGAAGATAAAGAAAACCCTGATAGTCCTGAGCATAATAAAGAAGGCCGATAATTAAGAATGTCGAATACCAGGCATCAATCACCCTGAACGATGTAGTAGAGAATGTAGAATATCCGTAGAGAATTCCGACTGCTGTCTTCTGAAAGATAGCCAGATCAAGATCGATCTGGAGAATACCAAGCTTCATAGAATTCACCGAAGAGATCACATAATAGCTTCATGCAAACCAACCACTACCTTCCTAGTCTATCATATCTTAAGTTGGCATAAAGGCTTCATAAAACCAAAACAGGGAAAGGATAGGAGGGATTAGGAATCAAAGGAAAGATGGCCAAGAAATAGATAACTCTGCACTTGTAGTTGGAATGTATAACCAAGACTCAAGTATTCCAGTTGCAAATTTCATTACCATTAATTTGCCCTCTGGACGTACTGAGGAAGTTAGAGCCTAAGCTCTGATACCATCCTGTAACGCCCCGATCCCGGCGATACGGGGACGTCACTGCAACGTATATACGTAGGTCAGAACTACCCTCCCGTATATACGCTAAGCATCAGTACAGACAAGAATCAGAGTACGGAAGCAAATGGTACATTATACATTCCAACACATATATACATACAATTACAGAGTTATCACCAGAGGTGATGAATATTACAATAATAATACATCACAGATATGCGCAAATGCGAGAGTACAAAAGATATACATATATGAACAGCATAAAAGGGCGCTCACATACAAGTATACAAGGAAATGTACAAGTATGAATAGAAAAAGGGCACTCACGAGTTTACTAAAGGGAAACTCGAGAGGCACAAAGGGGGCCTGGAAGGATGTGGCTCTGGGTGGTCGGCTGGAGATCCACGCTACCGCTGCGCCACTCTGAGCAGTAACGGGGGAAATCCATACGCTCCGGGCTCCATAACCTGGACATGAGAATCCAGGGGAGTCAGCGAAACTCCCCAGGCGAGTATGATAAAATGCCAGGTGGCGAGCCAGGATGAGTACGAGTGTCAAGTACAGAAGACAGGAGGGTTAGAACACAAATGAAGTATATAAGAAATGGTATCAAGTAGGAAATACTCAGGAGGCAGATAGGTTAGAGCAGGCATGAACAGGTATGGCATAATAATCATAAAACAGGAAATCCGAATAAAACCAATACAACAAATATGGTAAGGCACATCACAGATTCATAGCCGTTTAAGTTGCAGGCTTTAGTATGCGTCCCATTCCACATACCTCTACTTACAACTTAAAGAGCCGGTTATTATGACACTTTATTATTACTCGTCTTACCCTGATATCTAACTATGTGAACTAGCGTCCCAACGCACATAGATCCATATCCGAGTAAAATAAGGTTGTTATTGGAAACCAGCGGGGGTATCAACGAACTATGTTTACAGTGGGTCCCGTACTTGCCCGGGACCACGGTCACAGTTTGTTCCGTTGCATGGAAACGGAAGCCAGCCGCAAGGCTTATCCAGGAGGAGGGACTTATGTATGCCCTATATAACAGTCGTATAGGGAGCCAGCTCTCCCCTCGGTCCCCTGGTGGCCCTCAGGTCAGACCGGTTATTCAGTTGCACAACATTCCTAAAAGCCACTGTAAACACGAACACATATTGATATCCGCATGTTTCCCCCGACCCATACAAGTTGGTCCTTTTTAGGATTCATTAGTTTAATTATCACTTTACGGGAATAACAGGAAATGGACATGATCAGGAATCAGGAGTACATACGTACTATATAGTCAGGTCACTGCATGCAAAGCAGGAAAATAAGTCACTGATCATGATACAGGATAATAAAGTAAGGTTCCCGTAAAGGTGATAATCACAAGTCAAGTATATCATGCTGGGTGTCAAGTGATAGCATGACAGGGTGGTGATATTTAGTAAACAACCAAGCATATCAAAGGATTGATAATAGTCGGGTAAAGTCATGGCAAGAGGTTGATAATAGTCAGGGCAAGTCATGGTTATAACAATAGGGTCTTGCCAAATAGTGGCATGCCAGGTGGTCAGGTGATAACACACTACATGACAGGTGATATACATGTGTTAAAGGGAAGCATGCAAGTGACAGGACTTATGTAATGGTATGACAAGTGGTAACATAGAAGTAATGACATGGCAAGTGATAACATGAAAGCAATCCAAAGTTCAATGACCGCGAAGGGTCGGCCACGCATGGTATAAAAGTAGTGAAAGACATATAAACATGAAATGGAAATATGAGGCGAAATACTTATCGATCCGATGAAACGGAAACTCAAATAAAGACGAGAGAAAGCGAGATTACTCGCCTAAATCACCAACATGCCGAAAGATTCGGAATCCACGGAACCTGCAATGCCACATAACATGATATAATATGTAGAGTGAAGAGGAGAGAGAGAGAGAAAGGAAGATGGTGTTTGTCAAGAGGTAAGTCAAGTAATACCTATATGTGATGTAAGTCTAGAGGATAAGGTTCATGTTCAAGAAAGAATCAACTAAGACAAACAGTCAGAATTAGTCGACTAGGGTGGAAAAGTAGTCGACTAATAGAGGAGTTAGTCGACTAACAGTCTGGTATAGTCGACCAAAACTGTGCACCAGAGAGTTGGTATTCTGATTCAGGAAAAGTTAGTCGACTAGGTGGAAAGAGTAGTCGACTAACAGACATCATTAGTCGACTAACTTATTCTGTCCTGTGAAACACAATTCTAGGAAACACAGTATTAGTCGACTTACCTTAGTTCCTAGTCGACTAGAGGCCCTTAGTCGACTACACCCTTGACCCTAGTCGACTAACCTTTCCTGAACCAGAAACCTTAACTCTCTGTTACTCAGTATTAGTCGACTTGACATGACTGTTAGTCGACTTGAGATGTCTGTTAGTCGACTACTCTTTCCACCTAGTCGACTAACTTTTCCTGAATCAGAATACCAACTCTCTGGTGCACAGTTTTGGTCGACTATACCAGACTGTTAGTCGACTAACTCCTCTATTAGTCGACTACTTTTCCACCCTAGTCGACTAATTCTGACTGTTTGTCTTAGTTGATTCTTTCTTGAACATGAACCTTATCCTCTAGACTTACATCACATATAGGTATTACTTGACTTACCTCTTGACAAACACCATCTTCCTTTCTCTCTCTCTCTCCTCTTCACTCTACATATTATATCATGTTATGTGGCATTGCAGGTTCCGTGGATTCCGAATCTTTCGGCATGTTGGTGATTTAGGCGAGTAATCTCGCTTTCTCTCGTCTTTATTTGAGTTTCCGTTTCATCGGATCGATAAGTATTTCGCCTCATATTTCCATTTCATGTTTATATATCTTTCACTACTTTTATACCATGCGTGGCCGACCCTTCGCGGTCGTTGAACTTTGGATTGCTTTCATGTTATCACTTGCCATGTTATTACTTCTATGTTACCACTTGTCATACCATTACATAAGACCTGTCACTTGCATGCTTCCCTTTAACACATGTATATCACCTGTCATGTAGTGTGTTATCACCTGACCACCTGGCATGCCACTATTTGGCAAGACCCTATTGTTATAACCATGACTTGCCCTGACTATTATCAACCTCTTGCCATGACTTTACCCGACTATTATCAATCCTTTGATATGCTTGGTTGTTTACTAAATATCACCACCCTGTCATGCTATCACTTGACACCCAGCATGATATACTTGACTTGTGATTATCACCTTTACGGGAACCTTACTTTATTATCCTGTATCATGATCAGTGACTTGTTTTCCTGCTTTGCATGCAGTGACCTGACTATATAGTACGTATGTACTCCTGATTCCTGATCATGTCCATTTCCTGTTATTCCCGTAAAGTGATAATTAAACTAATGAATCCTAAAAAGGACCAACTTGTATTGGGTCGGGGGAAACATGCGGATATCAATATGTGTTCGTGTTTACAGTGGCTTTTAGGAATGTTGTGCAACTGAATAACCGGTCTGACCTGAGGGCCACCAGGGGACCGAGGGGAGAGCTGGCTCCCTATACGACTGTTATATAGGGCATACATAAGTCCCTCCTCCTGGATAAGCCTTGCGGCTGGCTTCCGTTTCCATGCAACGGAACAAACTGTGACCGTGGTCCCGGGCAAGTACGGGACCCACTGTAAACATAGTTCGTTGATACCCCCGCTGGTTTCCAATAACAACCTTGTTTTACTCGGATATGGATCTATGTGCGTTGGGACGCTAGTTCACATAGCTAGATATCAGGGTAAGACGAGTAATAATAAAGTGTCATAATAACCGGCTCTTTAAGTTGTAAGTAGAGGTATGTGGAATGGGACGCATACTAAAGCCTGCAACTTAAACGGCTATGAATCTGTGATGTGCCTTACCATATTTGTTGTATTGGTTTTATTCGGATTTCCTATTTTATGATTATTATGCCATACCTGTTCATGCCTGCTCTAACCTATCTGCCTCCTGAGTATTTCCTACTTGATACCATTTCTTATATACTTCATTTGTGTTCAACCCTCCTGTCTTCTGTACTTGACACTCGTACTCATCCTGGCTCGCCACCTGGCATTTTATCATACTCGCCTGGGGAGTTTCGCTGACTCCCCTGGATTCTCATGTCCAGGTTATGGAGCCCGGAGCGTATGGATTTCCCCCGTTACTGCTCAGAGTGGCGCAGCGGTAGCGTGGATCTCCAGCCGACCACCCAGAGCCACATCCTTCCAGGCCCCTTTGTGCCTCTCGAGTTTCCTTTAGTAAACTCGTGAGTGCCCTTTTTCTATTCATACTTGTACATTTCCTTGTATACTTGTATGTGAGCGCCCTTTTATGCTGTTCATATATGTATATCTTTTGTACTCTCGCATTTGCGCATATCTGTGATGTATTATTATTGTAATATTCATCACCTCTGGTGATAACTCTGTAATTGTATGTATATATGTGTTGGAATGTATAATGCACCATTTGCTTCCGTACTCTGATTCTTGTCTGTACTGATGCTTAGCGTATATACGGGAGGGTAGTTCTGACCTACGTATATACGTTGCAGTGACGTCCCCGTATCGCCGGGATCGGGGCGTTACAACAATAGTTGGGATCGTTTGTTCATCCCACTTCATCTGGGCATCTAGTCTCTAGCAACTTGAGCTTGTTGTCTTTATTGAGCAAGTGGAAAAGTGCCACCATATGCTCATCTTTGAAGGAGTATTGTCTCTGATACTCTGAAGTTCTGTTGGAGCTACCCTTATTTGACTAAATTCCTCCATATACTTCCAATGTTGATGTATTAGAAGATTCAGCTGTGTCATAGCTTTTGTTGTTGATTCTCTACCTACTTTTGGGGGTCTCAAACTTTTTAGCTGATTTCTCAGCTATCTCAGTTTGTTGAACAAGCTCCTTCCAAGTGCATGTTTTGACGGCTCCCATATGAACTTTCACTTTATCGAGAAAGTTATGCCAACATGTTTGAAGCAACATAGGTAAAGACATGCCTGCAGGGCACATAAGATAAAGGTTACAGAACCTCTCATGTAATCTCATACAGATTATCCTCCTTTCTGGACTGCCAAAAGGAGTGTATTCATGGTCACCTCTATATCATCCTCATAGAATCGGGAGAGAAATCGGGTTTCCAAGTCGAGCCAGAAATTGATCAGAGGAATTATTGATCAGAGGAATTGATCAGTGAAATCGAGAGGTTAGCTTTCTCAGGTGAGGCTAGCCAGTGGAGGCGACACTAGCCTCCTCAGGCGAGGCTAGCCAGTGGAGGCGAAGTTAGCCTCCTCAGGCGAGGCTAGCCAGTGGAGGCGAGGCTAGCCTCCTCTGGAGGCGAGGCTAGCCTCCTCAGATGAGGCTGCTCTTCAGTGAAGTTGTGTCAAGCTTCAGGTGAAAGTAGAAGTTTGCTCTCAACAGAGCCGTGTAAAGGTTCAGGCGAAGCTAGAAATAAGCTCTTAGCAGAGCTGTGCTAAGCTTTAGGGGAAGTTAGGAGTTAGCCCTCTGTGCGGCTGTGTAGAGCTTCAGGCGAAGCTAACCGTTAACTCTCTGCGGGGTTATGAAGAGCTTCAAGGCGACGCTAGATAAAGTTAGCCTCTCAGGAGATGTAAGCCTCTTGGGCTCATGCAAGGCTAAATGTTGAGCTAACTTAGCATCATAGGCCTGCTTAGGTCACTTCAAAGGCAATACTTGGTTTACTATCTGCTTCACTGGATCAGTAGGGCCCAAGTTGCTGCTTTATCCCTTGGGGATGGGCAGAAACTGGTCGTCAGCTTGTCTGCGACTTATTTTTGTAAATGTCGATAAGTCAGAGATCGTTCAAACCGGTTGAAGAGCTGTCTGAGAGTTTGTCTTTTTTGGAATGTCAACAGTTTCGTATCTCGTGGGTTTTCGGGCATTATCTCGACCATCTGGACTTCGATTTGTACGATTATGGAGCCATTGGATTCATGGGAGCGAGAACTATGACTCTACAGTATTAGTTATGTGGAATAGGGTGTTAAGAGAATCGATAAGACCAAGAGGTAGAAAAAGTCTGTTTTCGATTTTAATAAAAGTTATGATTCAAGCAAAAATTCATATTATAATGATTATTATAATTAAGAGAAAATTGATACTAAGTGACTGTTGTGTATGTGATAACTATGATTAATAATGAGAATTGTTAATGAATTATGCTCGATAATGATACATATGTGGCGATAAATTTTGTATGGTATTGAAATGTGTGTGGGCATGTTAAGTGAATGATAATTAATTAAATTATGAGTAATGTGTTGGCTCAAAGGCCCATCACTCTAGTTTTGATGATGATTAACTCATATAGTTATAGAACTAATGATCTTATGTTTAATGAGTCTCAGATATGTGATCAAGATCTTAGTAGGTGTTTAGCTTCATAAAGGATATAAAGTCAAGTTTTGGAGGTAGCACGTGTTGATTCAAGAGCTCGTGCATCAAGACCACATCAAGTACTCAAGAGGAGTCTAACTCATTGGATCATATTTTGGACCAAGTCAAGAAGGAGAAGAAGACTTTCAAGTGAAGACCCTCAAGAGAAGACTTGTATTTAGGTTTGTTTTCAGATAAGATTTTGTTTTTAGATAAAATGTAAAGGATAAATTAGTTGATGGATTACTCAAGTACTTATACACACACGCACACACATAAGATTTATATGTTTTCTTAAAAGATTTTTAGTTCTAGAAAAATACCGGTTTAGTTTTTGCAATTCAAAATATACGTGTGTTTTACCAAAACCATTTATAGCAAAATATACATGTGTCTTACCAAAACTATTTATAGTGCTTATTGTCAAAAACATTGATATTTCATCATATATGTGTAGTAGATCATATCCATACACACTAAGCTTCAAAATTATTTAAAATATCTTATTTTTGTATTTGGAGAAGTTTTGGAAAAATCGATTTGGAAAAATACGGATTTTGTTTAAAGCCAAAATTTTCATAACACAAAAATAGTTCAAAATGTTTGTAACGTATTTTGATTTTTACTCAAACATGTTTGTATATCAAAATATAATACTAAACTTATTTTTGTAGATTTTTAGAGAATTTATGGGATTTTATTGAAGGAAAAATAACAAGTTTTTAATCCCTAAAAATGATGCTTCTGGCCTTCTGTCGGTCAACCAAGCTAGAGGTCGGTCGACCGGGCGGTCGACCGACGTGCACAAAACGTGCACGACTTGTTTGGTTGGAGTGCCGGTCGACCGATCCGGTCGACCGCTAGAGAGTTCTGCTCTCTAGAAATGGCCCCGTTGACCGGGCGGTCGACCGGCAGAGAGCTCTGCTCTCTGTATCCAGACCACGGTCGACCGGCCGGTCGACCAGTGGTACAACGGTCGGAAATCCGACCGTTGGTGGTTGATCGGCCGATCGACTGACAGCAGTCTGAACTGCTGAGTTGGCCTCCAACGGGCAGATTTTGGATGCCTATAAAGGCTTCCCTTGGGCTATTTTAGATATGATTTTTGGAGAGTTTCAAAGCCAGTTTTTCCTATCTATTGTAGAGGTTTCCTCCACTTATTTTAGTGCTAAAATTTCCAAATAAAAAGGAAAGTTTATCAAGAGATTTCTAAAGTGATTTCTTTGAGTTTTTTTACCACCAGATCAATCCAAGTTTTTTTCACACGCACTTAAGTTTTCCATTGCTAAATCCATCCTATAGGAGAGTTATTGTGAGAGTTATTTTAGGTGATCAAACTGTTTAAATCATCAAGTGTTCTACATTATACTTTGAGGAGGCGGACTTGCGAGTTCGCGTTGTTTCGAGTTCTAGTGAGAGCTCGGTGTAGAGGTGCGGCCTCGGCAGGCTTGCGTGCTTGCATGTGTTTATTCTTGCAAGAATAAGAGAGGGACTAGAGAGTCGAAAAAGTTTTAGTGTGAACTGGCTTGTAGGTGTTGCGGCACCGAGTGATCCGGTGTGATCGTTTTTAGTGAAAATCCTTCATAATGTTGAAGGCGGGGACGTAGAGCAAGGGTGCTCGAACATCGAAACAAATCTCCCGTGTTTGCAATTGCTCTCTCTTTATCTCTCACTTGTGTTTATATCTTGCATGCTTACATTGCCTTTATTTTTACTTGCTTGATATATTTGTGCTTATATTGTTATATGCTTGGGGATTGTTTGCTCACACTTGTATTCAACCAAGAGAGCCATAGTGTCACCTTAACTCTTATCTAGAGGAATTTTGAGGAGACAGTCCAGAGCCCTTCACGGAGATTTCGGCTACACTCTCAGGTTATACTTGGTGTGTTGTGCATAATAATTTTTAATTTGCATAAATAAATTTAATTCCGCATTAATTCACCATTAGATTAGCTAGTCACCTATTCACCCCTCTAGGTGGTTACATAATGAGTGTTAACTTAAAATATGAGGTATATCTTTACAGATATCTACCTGGATAAGAACCGAACAATCAAAAGCTGGGTTGTGATAGAAATTGTTAAGCATAAACTTTCGGTTGAGACCATATATCTGTCTTGAATGAATACTCATGTTCTTTAACCTGGAATCCTTAAGTGGATATTAGGAGATTTGAAATCGAGTATACAAACTGGTACTGAACCAATTTCCTGAAGAGTAATTGAATTATTGTCGATCGATGGAACTAGTAGTCACTGACTAATGCAGTTTTAATGTAATAATATCGAGAAGGTAATCAACTTAGGGTAATTAATAGTGAAACCATGATAGGACTTTAAATCATCAGGTGAAAGTATTTCATGAGAAATTAATAATCACGTCATTGAGTTATGAATGATTAATGTTGTTATGTCCACCGTCAAAAATTGATTTGGCTCGATTACAGGAATGGTTTCTATTGTTACTTCTGTAGAACAACTCATAAGTGATTTCATAAAATTAAGACTCTACATATCAGTGTTCATCATTTTATGTTTTTTTAATAGGAGAAAAGAAACCAGAGAAATTTATAAATGGATAAGGAATCATCACTTGACGTAAGATTAAGTATTAATTAGTGATCGGGAGAAAATCGCGCACAAAAAGTGTATGTTTTGAAATCAAGATTTAAAGTGTGTGTGCTTTAACTTTCTCGATACTTCCGTTATAGCATAGAGGCTAAAATAAATCGAATCCACAAAGATGGAGGCGATAGAAGCTTACACGATATGTTCACGTGTGTGTTAAAAGTTTTTCAATATTTGAAAGAATGAAAATAAAATAAAATAAAGAATGAAAAGAGAAGAGTACGGTGAAAACAAAGAAGTGAGAAATATAGAAGAATTGTTTTTTGTGATTTTTGAGATATTTCTAAAACAAAGTAAAAATGTAAGAAATTCATGGCTTCTAACTACTAATGGCTCCACTAACCATGCTAACCTCTTAGTGATAGTTGCCTCACATGTATCCTTGATCATCACTAGTCCTTGGTTCAGAGCATTTCAAAGCATGACCCATGCGATAACTTTCACATCCAAACTTAACACAACAAGTGCAAGGTACACTTAAACCATCAAGACTAAATAAGAACAAGTATGGAATAAAGTAATGTTAGTTTGTTAGAGAGTTAGGATATTAGAGTGTAGAATCCATCATCATGAGCCATCAATGGCTCTAGCAAGAGTAAGGCCAAGTAGAGGCTATTAGATTCATGTGGATTATCAAGTAAAAAGTGAGTAAGTTAGTGGTTAGTAGTTAGTTTGCCATGAGGAAAAAATTAGCTAAACATGTAAAAGGAGTTAGAGAAGAAAACAAAGAGAGGTAAAGAGAGAACCTTTCATATCTTATCACCTTCTATTACAAGCACTCTTACTTTCCAACCATGTATCACTCTCTCTCCTATTACAAGATCTACAAGAAATAAAAATACAAAGGAGGAGGAAGAACAAGAACTAAACTAAACTACCCTAAACTCTAACAAGGAAAAACCCCCAAAACTAACTTAAAAACACTTAAAAAATCCTCCTTCCATGCTCTGGAAATCCCAGGGTATTTATAGGCAAAACTGGGCACCAGGGTACAGGTACGGAGCCGCGCGTCAAATCTTGCGCGCGGCTCCACACCAGAGCCACGAAAACGTGGCTATGGCGTGCGGCTCCACACCAGAGTCGCGAAAACGTGGCTAGGTCGCGTTTCCGCGGCTGTACTAGGGCAGCGCACGCAGCGCCGCCTGTTGCACGCTGCCCGCTTGTCCCCCTGTCGGTTGCATGTCCCGGTTTCTTCATTTGGGCCCCTGGTTTTGACGAAACCACCCTCCAAGGTCAGTGACTATTTTTATAGGCTTTTAATCACCAATTAAATGGTGATTTTGTGTCTTCTTCTTCATTTCATGCCATGGACCTATAAACATATAAGAGAGGTATTATTAGCAGAATATAATATAACTAAATATGAAGATATGGTATGAATATGCAGTTTTAGAGACTAATCAATTAGCAGTGACATCTATGAACGGAAACTTAAGCAATGACGATGCGTAATGGTCGGGGAATCCACCCCGATGCGGAGCTAAACTGTATTAAGATAACCATATTGATAGTATTAGACCAATATCTTGTTATAACTACCTAGTGCATAGGAGGCTTACAGGTATCCTTGTAGTTGATTAATCAGAATATCGAAATTCTCGATTAATCTTGATATTCATATCTCTATAGTGATACCGATAATCTCGAATTAATTTTCAATAGATAATAACCTAGATGATTGGGTATTGATGATACGGATGAAAGATTTAGTATCGTGTCAATGTGACTAGTAAACCAATGTCAGTAATTGATATGTGTATGGAGTTAATATGATAAAACTATGAAAGTTGATGAACTGAGAACCGAATAGTCAATATTTGATTGATATACAGTTTAGTATATACATACACACATATACGTAAATGTATATGTGAGTTGGGTACATATATGAATACATGTAATGATTTGACCGGTAATTGATTGAAATAAAGATAAATTATGAAATGATATGTGCGTTTCATATACATATTTTACATCACATTTTATACCTATTATTTGTCATATTTAATGCCACATGGGTATTTTGTTAGTGTTATTTTGCAAATTTTAGGTCAAGAGCAATTAAGAGAAAAGAGCAAATTAGGAGAAAAAAGCAAAAATTGGCGAATTGGTGATATCAAGTGAATAAAAGAGATGCAGAATCAGAGATCTGAAGAAAAGTTGGAACATCTCAACAGAGCCTTCACGCAAAATTAGAAATTCAACAAAATCTAGGACGAAAATAAACCAAGAGTTCGACCACTCAGCCATAGATTTTGGCCAAGCAGTCGTGGACCAGTCAACGGGAATGCCAACTCAGAGGTCAACACGAGTCAAAAAGCGGAACTTCATTACAGCCAGAAGTTCGGCCCGGTGGCCGTACTTTAGTTGCAATTGTGGATAGAATTTTTTCAGTAATTCGTGTAAATTAAGAAATCTAAGTTTTTGTATTCGACTAGGGTTCTACTACTCTCTATTCTATATAAACGTCGCCAAGACTCTTGTAAAAGACAACTTTTATTCTCTCTTTTATTTGAGCGAAAATCAATAAAATTCTGTTGTTAGCCATTAAATCTCAGAGTACTTTCAGCAGAGAATTCTTCAAGACTTCATCTTTCTTGATGTTTTCTTACCTTTTTTTTACTTTTCTTTCATTTGATTCTATTCCATGATATATTTCAATATTTATGTGTTCCATTTCCTTAGCTATGAACTAATTTTACATAACTAGGGGCATAATGTAGGGATTGTATTGATGATATTAGATTATATTTTGTGCAAATTCTTTTACATATTTTATAAGTTTAAATCTTTTATGTGTTAAGTTGTTAATCTTGTGCTTTATTGCTATAATTGGTGCGCACAATTTATCAGAAAGTTAGATTAGAGTCCGTGAGGAGATATGTAATGCCCCGATCCCACGGGTACGGAGGCGTTACTGCGACGTAAATACGCAGGGCGGAAATACCCTCACGTATATACGCTAAGCATCAGTACAAGTAAGTATCAGAGTACAGAAGCACAGTGATAATATACACTCCAGCAATAATAACACAAGTACACAGTTATCACAAAACATGATATAATAAATCAAGAATATAAGATCACCAAGAAGCGCAAAAGCAGGATGTACAATATGAATATGGAAAAGTACTCACGAGTAGCAAGATGTGAACCTCGCGAGCCGAACAAGGAAAGCTGGAAGAAAGAGGGTTCGGGCAAGCAAATGCTAATCCACGCTTTCGTTGCGCCACTCTGATCAAGTACAGCAACGCCACCACGATCCAGACTCCAGGATCTGGACATGAGGATCTAGATTATCAGAAACCAACCCGGCGAGTATATATGATAAAGCCAGTTGACGTGCTCAGGCAGTCACACGTGTACATGATCAAATGATGTGGTTCAGGCATACAGGTACATGCAATGACAAATAACATAAAGAAAATTAAGGGAACGACAGTAAATCTGAAATGAAGTAAATACATGTATATTGATAAGTCTGAATCAGAAAAACATGCATAGAAAATGGTGTCGAGAGTATAGGTACACATAAATATGCGATAAATACATTAAACATACAGTAAATACAAGTATCGACAAAACTAGTTGTACAAGCTCAGATTATGGATTCACGAGATTGATACATCAAGGGGATAATCCAAACAAGAAAACCTTCCTCTATATACCACATATCCCATGTCGCCATCATTTGAGTTCATACAACTTGAGTTGCCCTCAGAGTAACAAAACTAGAATGTGTCTAGAGTAATCATTGTATCACAGAAATCATATGTCATAAAGCAGGGTGTCAATTCAGAGCATAACACCTGATTAAATGATTTATCATTATAACTGGAGAATATAAATGTATTTCATTTTAAGTTATTCAATAATAATAATCAGTACTGTTTGATATTTCAATCGCCTCCCTACCAGTGTCTCACATCACTGATAGTCCATACTAGAGTTCGCACTCTAGTAGAACTCACTCGGGTTTGATATGTGAGTACCAGGACCCAAATAAAGGAGAAACCAAATATCATACGTTCCTAATATTATTATTGCTGGTTGTAAATTCTTATGTTATTCATCCAATCTATATGCTTATGTATGTGTTACCAGTACACATACATCCACTATGAATAAGACGAGTATTACTTAGAAACTGATAAATCTGATGGCTCATATTTATAGTGGGTCTCATCTCTGCCCGGGACTATGGCTCAGGAGTTCAGGCTACTGCTTCCGAAGACTTATCATTACGC